>LUCG01071902.1:2861-14299 GCA_001633085.1 Carthamus tinctorius | reverse complement strand
TGATTTATGTCTTACGATTATAGTCGTTCGTCGTGCGACCGTAGATTTTTACCCAAACATGCACTATATAGCACTAGGTCAAATTTGGTCCGTCTCATTGTCCTATCATTTCCTTTGGGCACAAGATGCATGGATGTGAATTTCTTACATATTTCATGTGATTGAAGAGATGGCTAGCCTCGTTTTTAACAGACTAATATTGATTATGATTCGAAAAATTAAAAGAGGGAGATCGATGGTAGAGTCTAAAGAAGGTGATGGTCATAATAAAAACCAGACGATGAGTAAAATCAGTTTTCTAATTTACATAAAAGTTATAAATAAGAAAATTTTCATTTTCTTGGAAAACTTTTGAAAACAGAATGAACCAAATGCGTTTTCTAAATTTTCATTTTCCTTAGAAAATCTTCTTGGAAAACTGGAAAATTTTCCACAACCAAATGCACCATAAGTGTTTTGAGTTAAATTTTTTTGTAGGCAACCAATTTAAAGTTTGATGGTTTATAAATTACAAAAAATGTCAAAAGACTTGATTATAAGAAGATTTATAAACCACAAGGGTGGTGGCATACCGGTAAAAATCTTAAGAGGATGTGTTGGAATATTCCATCTACCATGGTTGTCCATCTCAAGAGGCTGTCGTGGAATATTGCAAAAATCTAAGGAGTTAATAATAGAACATGTGACGCGCTCTCGATTGTCTTCACGTTCGCAATCAAATTTGAGTATCCATGTGAACCTAACCCTATATAAATTACAATATAATACATTATTTGAGACATATATTATACATGAATATAAATTACAACTTATAATCTAGTATATTATCTATTATTATATAGCATTTATATGAGTTAATTTTATTTATATATGTTATATACAATTATTTTTAAAGGCATATATATAACATTTAAATCTTATTGCTCACAATAAGGTTAATCAAAAAGACATTTTTCTAAGTAATCTGAATTTATCTGATCATTTTCCTAAAAAAAGAAAGAAAGAAGGTAATCTATAATTCTAATAATTTCTTGGGATACTTCTCCAAAATGTATCAAATTATACCCAAAAAGTTATTGTATGTATCTAACTATCAAAAATGCTTTTTTAATATATCAAACATTTATTTTTTTTTCCTATCGTGTTACAAATGACCGGTTCAGCCGGTCACATACAGTTGGGATGGTGGCCGGAGGTTCTAGGCGGCGACCATGGTGGTTCTGGTTGGCTGTGGTTCTAGGTGGTGGTTCTGGACGGTAACGATGGTGGTTATGGACGGCGGTGGTTCTGGATGGTGGTTCTGGACGACGACGATGATGGTTCTAGATGGTGGTTTTGTTTTAGTTTATTATTCAAGACATCACATCATCTAACTTGGGCATCAAAATTTTCAAAACCTATCATACAAGATTACAAGAGATTTTAAAAGTATTGTGACATACCAAATTTTAGCCCAACAATATGCCCCCAATAGCCCAAGCATAAAATGAAATGGTGAATTTACTTTTTGACCCATGCGACATCTCTTATAAAAAACAGCCCATATAATTTTTAACGGATTATCCAAATTAAAATAAAATGTACATTAAAAAAAAATCATTTACAATGTTTTTCCGAAACCTAGATATTTTGAAAATAATTATTAAAAAGTTATTACTACATCTAACATTCAAAATATCAAAACCTAAGATTCCAAGCTTTTAAGTGTTAAGTCAACACTATATTGTCACATTTCATTTGGAAACTAATATATTTTAGCAAACAACTCATACTAAAAACAAAAATTGATATTTACAACCAAAGTTTTCCTAAACCTAATTACACAAAAGATCTTTTGGGATAAAGTTAGGTTTGGTTGCTTAAAGATTGCAAGAATTTGGTATTAGAGAATTTTGACAAAAAATAAAATAAAATAATAAACACTAATAATAAGAATAATAAGAATGGATAAGTTAAATTATTTACTAATAAAAAGATCCTTTTAAAACAAAACCCTAGGTTCCACTGTAAGAACAAATCCCGCAACAAAATCCGATCTGTGCCGTCAGCTACCTTAATCCAACGGTCCACATCATCCCACAGCTCGTGCTTATCACTCCCCCCCCTTCGTTTAGCATAGCTCCCTTTCACTCTCTTCCAATTACAAACCCTTTTCAATCCATCCTTCCAACACTGAAAATGGCGAAAACTAATCGTTGCATATCGATCGATTGCACAAATTCTTCATTTTGAATCTGCCGATCTTCAAATCTTTCGTTTCCACTAAAATTTACGTGAATTGGAGAGGAAAAGATGCTGTTCAATTCGGTGAACAAAGCTGTTTATTTCAGCTAGATTATCATGAGATTAAGTTAACTTGGAGCTCAAAAGTTGTAATTTGTAAAGATTGTGCTTTTTGTTAGATTCGGTTTAGAAAGTTTTGATTTTTTTTTATTTTGACGTAAATGTTGCGATGATCACTGATAGTTATTCGAAGATGATGTCCGATATTGGAATGCGATCGATGGTTTCGAGCACCGAGGAGTTAGGGTTGTTGATGAGGGAGAAGCGGAGGCAGGATACCAGTAGTAGCGGTGATCGAGAGATGGAGCTTAATATGTACCGGAGTGGTTCAGCGCCGCCGACGGTGGAAGGATCGTTGAATGCTGTAGCCGGATTGTTTGACGGTGGCGGTGGAAATGGTTTGTCGGCGGAGCTCGGCGGCATTTCGGAGGAAGAGTTGAGGTCTGATCCGGCTTACCTTTCGTATTACTACTCCAATGTGAATCTGAACCCGCGGCTGCCGCCGCCGCTGCTGTCCAAAGAGGACTGGCGGTTTTCGCAGCGGCTGCACGGCGGCGGCGGAAACGGGAGCTCTGCTATTGGGGATAGGAGGAATGTGAGTAGGGATGATGAGAATAACACTAGGTCACTATTCGCGAATAGTGGACTCAGTGAGTCGAGGAAGTCTCAGGGCGGCGGCGGTGCGGCGGAGTGGGGCGGAAATGGGCTGATCGGGCTGCCGGGGTTGGGGCTTGGGAGTAGGCAGAAAAGCATTGCTGAAATCATTCAGGTGAAATTTTTTGTTCTTCTTTGAAAACTATTTCAATTTGGTTTAATAGTTGTTATTCTTGAATGTTGATTGCTTGTTGTAGTTATTTAGTGTGCTTTCTTGTATGAATTGTTGATTGCTTGCTGAAATTATCATTAATAGACATAGGCTGATTAGTGTTATTGATTGTGTTACATAACTTTGTATGTATAGTGGAAGGGGATGTATGACGGTTGCTGAATGGTTTGGTGTAGAATGATTAAGAGGCTCTTGTGAGATAGTGCAAAATGAAATACGATTGTTTGGTAATGTTCAAAATGAAATTAGGGCGCTGAATGGTTAAGAGAGGCCCACGATACAAAATCATAACCATTAAGAGAGAGATTTTTTTTGTCAAAAGATTCATCTCTTAGTGATTCAGAGGTTGTCTCTTAATGGAACCATTATGAGGTAAACAGACAGTCCCTAAGCTTATGAATCTTGATAATGTTGTATATTGCATTCATCTTCTTGTTTGTTTGAATTTTTGAATTTGTGTTGGCTTTTCTTTACAAAAGTTATCGGCTATTGAATGCAGGACGATATAAGTCTGGCTGCATCTGGTTCTAGGCACCCGTCTCGTCCAGCCAGCCGTAACACATTCGACAACAATGTTGACCTTTCGGACTCTCATTTTGCTCATACTTACGCTTCAGCTCTGGGTGCATCTATGTCTAGAAGCACCACACCCGACCCGCAGCTCATGGCTAGGGCGGCTAGTCCTCGAATTCCTGCTGTCGGGAGAGGGAGGATCACTTCTCTGGATAAGAGGAACGTTAGTGGGATTAACGGGCCTTCGGATCTAGTATCTGGTTTTTCCGGAATGACACTTTCTGCTAATGATATGGTGGATGAAGACAACCATTTGCAAAACACTTCTCAATTGGGCAAAGGGTCATTTTCGTATATGGGCAAAGGGGATCTCGGGAACCCGTCTTTGCTAGCCGATAAGCAAGGTTCGCCGGTGAATTCGTACATGAAAGGGCCCTCCAACGGTGCCGGAGGATCTCCGTCTCAATACCAGAATCTCGATAGCCCGAGTTCGTCTTTTTATGGCGGTTATATGATGAACCCTGCATCCCCGAACATGATGGCGAACCAGCTCGGCGGTGTAAATCTGCCACCTTTATTTGACAATGCTGCTATTGCGGCGGCAATGGGTGTCTCCGCCATGGACTCTAGAGCAATGGGCGGTGGGTATGGTTTAGGACCGAATATGTTAACCGCGGAGCTTCAAAATCTTGGTCGAGCCGGAAATCACAGCCCAAGTGGTCTTCAGGTGCCACTTATGGACCCTTTGTATCTTCAAAACTTACGATCAAGTGAATATGCTGCAGCTCTTAACGATGCAACGATCGATAGGGAGTTACTGGCACTTCAAAAAGCGTATCTGGCTGGTTTGCTATCGCCCCAGAAGTCTCCTTATGGTCTTAACCATGGGTACTATGGAAACTCTGCATATGGTCTTGGGATGTCGTATCCCGGGAGCCCGTTGGGCAGTTCTCTTCTGCCCAACTCGGCTATTGGATCCGGTAGTCCTGGTAGACACGGGGAACGGAGCTTGCGGTTTCCTTCCGGGATTCGTAACTTGGTTGGAGGTGAAAGTTTCGCGTCATCTTTGCTGGATGAGTTCAAGAGCAATAAAACCAAGTGTTTTGAGCTCTCGGAAATAGCAGGCCATGTTGTTGAATTCAGGTTCGTATTGCTGCCAAACTTTGTTGCTCTTTGATTTCTTTTAACACGAGTCATTAGCTTTTGTAGCCATAACTATTTTTGTATTTTGAGAACCTAGAAACCAACTATTTCCTGTATTATTCATGATGAATAACCTTGAAGACCGTTACTCAAGATATTATGTGTTTTCATAGTCAATATCATGTATTTTCATTATGAATAATTTTCATCATGAAAATCTGTCATGCCATTCATGAGTAATAAATCATGAATAGTTGGTTCCTAGGTTCCTAAGTTTGAAATTTGGGAACCTAAGAACCAACTATTTATGTTGTGTTCATGATTAATGTCATGATAGACATTCATGCCTGAATATCATTATTCATGATATTATGCATTTTCATTATCAATAATTTTCATCATCAATATCTATCATGACATTCATCAGTAATAAATCATGAATGGTTGGTTTCTAGGTTCCCAACATTTGGCAACCTAGGAACCAACTATTCATGACAGATATTCATGATAAATATTGCTCATTTTTCCACGTACAATGTTCGTTCCGGGATATGCACTCATTTAATAATAACTAATAAGTACACCTGAAATGCTCTGTGCTCAGTGCGGATCAATATGGAAGTCGTTTCATTCAACAAAAGCTTGAAACCGCTACAACAGAAGATAAAGACATGGTGTTCCATGAAATCATGCCTCAAGCTCTTTCACTGATGACTGATGTATTCGGGAATTATGTGATCCAAAAGGTAGCCGATGCAAATTTATTCAAGATTACCACACATGTGCTATAAAATCGTTTCTTACATTTCTTTTTTCAATCCGTGTAGTTTTTTGAACATGGAAATGCTACTCAAATAAGAGAACTGGCTGACCAGCTCACCGGGCATGTTCTAACGCTCAGTCTTCAGATGTATGGCTGTCGGGTTATCCAAAAGGTAAATTCAACAATTGAAGTCATCATCCGTATGCTAGTTTTGAAGTCATGAGGTTAAACCTTATCTATTTTATTATGTTAATAAATGTTCTTCGAATTTCATGATGGCCATAGATACACATCCAAAATGAAAAAAGGTATACACTTTTAGAAATGAGTATTTATTACACTTTTTAATTAACTAAATGATGGTTTTACCGTTAAGAATAGAGGGAGTAATGAATTTCTCCATCTCATAATTAAAGGTAGAATTGGAAAGTAAGTACTTAAATTCAAGACAAATTAAAATAAAAATGTGGACATTTATTTTGGGGCGCTGGGTGTATCTTTTTTTTTTTTTTTGGTTTTTGGTCTATGGTTCAGCAACTACCAAAGTTGCTTTTTATTTGATTGAATATTTTTGACTTGGTTTCATTTAGGCTATTGAGGTTGTTAACCTTGACCAACAAACAAAAATGGTTGCGGAACTTGATGGTCATGTTATGCGTTGTGTGCGTGATCAAAACGGGAACCACGTTATCCAGAAGTGTATTGAATGTGTGCCGGAAGATGCTATTCATTTTATCATCTCGACATTTTATGATCAAGTCGTGACATTATCAACCCATCCATATGGTTGTCGTGTTATACAGGTGAAAAATGAAAAAAAAGATCTTATCTTTAATAATTGGGTGATTGATTAATATGATTTGATTGTAAATTCTTGAAGTATTTCGTGTAAACAGAGAGTCTTGGAGCACTGCTGCAACCCTAAAACGCAAAGCATAGTGATGGATGAAATCTTGAAATCCATTTGCATGTTGGCACAAGATCAATATGGAAATTATGTTGTTCAGGTATGATGTCGAGATCGATATAATCTATGATAGTAGGCGCCTCATAAATGATAATCCCGTTTTTAATCTTCACATATGGTAATATATGTTATCTTTGTGTATAGTTTAAGTAAAACGTTCGACTATTGACTCTAAAGTCTAATCACAGTATTTAGTGATTATCATTATGTTAACAATGATAATAAATAGGTATTCTAACAGTTTTAATTCCGTTTGATTTTCCAACAGCATGTATTAGAACATGGAAAGCCACACGAGCGTACGTCTATTATCGAGCAATTAACTGGGCAGATAGTTCAGATGAGCCAACAAAAGTTTGCCTCCAATGTTGTTGAAAAGTGTCTGACTTTCGGGACCCCGGAGGAACGCCAGGTCCTGGTGACGGAGATGCTAGGCACCACCGATGAAAACGAACCCCTTCAGGTTGTTCTGCTACTCGAGATCAGAAGAAGGGTGCATTTGAATCACTTGAAGTTCGTATAATGGTTTATTATATACCCCTCATTGTGGTTCGTTTTATCATCTCAGGTGATGATGAAGGATCAGTTTGCTAATTACGTTGTGCAGAAAGTTCTGGAGACGTGTGATGATCAGCAACTCGAGCTGATTCTTAATCGTATTAAGGTGCATCTGAATGCTCTAAAGAAGTATACTTATGGAAAGCATATTGTGGCCCGTGTCGAGAAGCTTGTCGCTGCTGGAGGTATGCCTTCGTTTTCGATCTTTAGCTTTTCATTTATCGTAGTTAGACTTTTAAATTTAAATGCTTTATGGAAATTCGTCATGGGTAAGAGGTGCTTACTTGGTAAGAAGGGATAATGATTGTCAATAGACTCTGAACCTACAAATATGTTGACTGAGATGCTGACCCGATAAGAAAAGGGTTGCTTTCTGACTCGGTCAATGCTTCAGTTAGGGCTTACTGGGACATTTGGTAAACAACTATGTTCAGTTGGTGCTTACCCAGATCGAACCTCTTATCCAGACTGGAGTGTTACTTGGTTAGCTTTTACCTAATTTGTGTTGGTAAAGGGCCCGTGAGATTATGAAAAGATTGGTATCTTTAGCCCGTGGGCTCAGATGGGTTGATGGGCCCCCTGGGCTTGAGCTTGACTCGCTAAAAGCATAGTTTGTATAAGCTTGGGCTTATGGGATCATACAGGCTCATAATGTGCACCTGTTTTAGTTGGTTTGGTGTTTTACTCCCTCTGTCTCCAAGTTAGTGTCCATATTTCTATTTAAGTTTATGCAGGGCCGTCCCAATCTTTTTAGAGGCGATGTTACACCCTTACTAAAACTATAGATCGTCTAATTATAAACAATATTAAATATCAAATTTCATGTCATGTCATGTTAAAAATCTTATGAATTAAAACAACAAAAATGTTTAAAATGACAATGGAAAAAATATCAAATAGTCGTGTTTGTTTTAATCGACAAAAATTCTGAAATTATATAGCAACTTTTGATTCAGAACAAATTAGATAGGTATTTATTGAGTTAGGTTCACAAGTTGGGCTATATGTATCTGGGCCTCATAAAACACAAGTAAAATTAGGCCCCAAAATCTTGGAGGTCCTGTTCGAAAACCAAGATTTAACATGCCAATCAACGGCGCTGAGTTTATCCCAAAACAAATGTCTACTTAAAAAGAAGTGGTTATAATTTACTAAATTTCCAGCTTTACTCTTCATTATGACCCATAAATATATGAGTTGCTGAGAGAGAGAGAGAGAGAGAGAGTCAATTTGGAGTAATCCAAAATATGGCTATTTTGGATACATTGATAAATTTTATTTTTTGTTTCAAATTTATGAAATCAGATAGACAAGAAATAATTAAGCATCAATATGAAAACATTTTTTTTGATCTATGGAGAGAATTCTTTAGTTGCAAAAGTTGTATTTTAGGCTAGCTAGGAGAAGGCGTGCCTTTAGGGGTAAAGTTGTCATTAAGTTAACTAAAAGTGTAGTGGTTACATATTTCATGAACTGTGTGTTCTTTATCATAGAGTTGTAGACATTTATTTTGGGACGGAGGGAGTAGTATTACTAGCACTTTTCTCTTGCTTATGACTTTAATGCTCACTATCCTTGTTTTTTTTAGTAATTTCGTTCCTATATCTCATTCTCTCCTATGTCTTTTCAAAATCCTTGAAACTTGAAAAATATATATCAGTCTCTCTCTTGTTTGCCAAAAACTTTTGGCACACCGGGTCTTCATGGAAACGACATCTCTACCCCTTGGGGCAGAGGAAAGGTCTGCATATATCATCCTACCCTCAAAGATCCTACTCAAAGCCTTTCTCATGTTTCAACGCGATTTTCTGACAAATTATTATTATGATCTGTTTCCAGAAAGGAGGATCGGGACACTGGCGGGATATGCTGCCGCTGCGGCTGCTGCTGCTGCTGCTAATGCTAATGCTGCTACTGCTACCAATTAGGTAACGGCATCTCGAGAGTTGTACAGCTAACCACCGAGTATGAATGGTTTGTGTTTCTTGGTTCGTTTTAACATCATCATCATCATCATGATATCCAGCTGAGTTTGTTTTCCAAATAAAAAACGGTCTGTAGTCCCATGAAAACTTGTACATTGTTAGTTTTATATATATTATATATGTATACCTAGGACTCGAGTCTTTTAGCCGAGGCTCAGAGGGTGAGAGACACCCGAGGCCGCCCCCGTTGCAGACCCAAGTTAGTGTTAATGTTGTGACTGTACAAATATAGAGCCGGGTGCAGCAGAGCCTTATGGTGTATTTAGGTGTTGCCGGAATTTTCATTTTCTTTTGTGCATGGATTGATTCCCTTTTATTTATTTAGTGAAGCTTTGTTTTGACTTTATTTGGATCTGTTGCCAATTTAATCTCTTCTTCTCTTTATGGAATGATGTTCTTTCTAAATTCTAAATTGGCCGCGGGCAGCCAGCAACCTCCCTTAAAGGAGGTGTTTGCTCTGCTCCGGTCTAGTATTGTGGCCGTGAACCGGTGGAAGCCACCGCCAACTTACGTATATAAAGGATTTCCGCAACGAAATGCGAATATTTGTTTATATAAAAACGTCATTTTTTCACTCTGTTTGTCGAAATTTTTTTATATATGTCTAAACGAATTTATCAAAGCAAAATATAGAACAGAGTTATTAATTTATATTTTTATATTAATTTTTAGAAGCATGTTAGGATTGCAAATCATGATCTATAAGGCTATCATTAGCGCAGTCTTCTGAGCCCCCAAACCCACTCTGTCACATCAACTTTACCTGAAACCCACTATAAAGCCTCCACAAGCCCACTTTGTTAGTACTACGACCCACCAAATCAAATACATAATACATATATATTTTAGTTAAAAGAAGAGTGAGAGAGGGAGAGGAGCGGTTTAGGCGAGTTGTGGAGATCGACTTGGATCCCGCTGAAGGCCGCCATGCCTCGTAGCCAGCCCCCACCAAACCGCCCAAACCGCTGGGGCAAGCCACCGAGTCCACAAGGGGCATTACGCATAGCCTAAGATATCATGTTTATGGCTGCTCGTATTTGATGGAAATCGGTTAAAGTGTATTAGAGTTCAATATAAAAGCCAAGTGTTATGTTTCATGTCCTCCTATGTCAATGTCGCCTAATAACATCTCCAATAGATATCTGAAATGGAGACTTCTACAATTTCCTTGGCTCCAATAGTTATGTCAATCTTGTATAAAAATTGAGAAAGATTGTAGAAACTACTATATATTTAAAGAAATATTTAAATAGAAAAATGAATTATTTTTTTAATTCTTCCCACCAAAAATGAGATATTGAAATAAATGTTCAGAAAAAAAAATAATGTTTTATGAATTATATTGAATATTTTTATAATAGATTAATGTTAGAATTGTTAAAATGAAATAGTTGTTAGATTTAAATGTACTTGTTTTTATAGATTTTGATTCATATAACATAATTATTAAAAATGCTTTAAAATTACAGTTATTAACGATCGTACCACAACGTTGCTCTAAAATGTCACAGTCCTTGGGGTAAAATAAAGGTGTCACCAACTCTGAATTCATAGCCAAATAGAAAATGTTACTGAAACTCTTATTAATATCAGAATCAGGTCAATTTATATACCAAGAATGTAAAAAGTAGGTTTTAATGATGATTTGTGTGAGAAAGAAATCATTTGGTAAGGATGCATCTAACAATATATAAGAGTGCCATTAGCCTTCCCTAAATATATTTATTTCCGTAGGATAGATGCACAAAATTCGATCAACTCATCCGTTAAAGCATCTCCAACAGTTTTGCTAAAGAATGAAAAATCAAAATCTATAATATTTTTTTTTCCATCTCCAACAGCTTTTCTATTTTAGAGAATCTATCATCACTTATATTATTAAAATATACACTATATTTACTATCTCAATAAACTTTCCAAAAACTTTTAAACAATAATTATGCTATTGGTGAAATATATTAAAATAATGTTTCTCTCTCCTCACTAAGAGGTTTTAGAGAAATCTCATTTAGAGAAAACTTCAATTTTTTCTATTTTAGCAAATGGTTTAACAATGCTGTTGAAGCACTTTAAGAAGAAAAATTTTAATTTTTTCTAATTTAACAATCTTATAGATGCTCGAATAAATAGTTAATCTTATTTGTATAATTTCATTTCGATTTTGTTTGGTTTAAACACCATGCCTTGCAAAATTGTAAATTGTAATATTTTTAAAGAAAAATGACATAAACTTCCACTTATTTAAAAATGCTTGCTTTCTTGAGCTATTTGAGCTCTCTGTCATGTCTGCACCATATCAGCGTCACATCAGCTTTACCATAAACCTACTATAAACCCTCTAGAGCCCTCTCTGTTAGTACCCCAATCTACCAACCAAATACCCAATACATATACTTTTTT
>LUCG01071839.1:0-13743 GCA_001633085.1 Carthamus tinctorius | reverse complement strand
TTTACACATGCCTGCCTTTTAGCAAGGGAGTTATTGTATTCCATGTACTATTATTTTGTTCCTGCACAAAAACCACATTCTGTGGTTTCTATCAACATGTTCTTTCTCATTTGGTCTTACTAATATATAATTCCATTACCTTGATGTAGGTTCCCTTCCTATTTCAACATGTTCCCTTCCTCACAGTTAAGACATTTATACAAAAACAAACCTAACACAGGGAAATCAACAAAAGTATAAGCAACATATTTTGAAATCAACAGAAGAAAACCAAAATCCATTTTAAGATCAACAGAAGAAAACCAAAATCGATTGGCACTTATTGAAATCAACACAAGAAAACCAAAACTGATTGTTCTAAAATCAAACTGAAATCAAATGTCAACAGATTTTCAAATCAACATAAGAAAACCAAAACCGAATTTGGTTACTGTCGATTTTGGTTCTGAAATCAAATTGAAATCAAACAGATTTTGAAATCACACATCCCTAATCCATAACAGATGAGAGATGTGTCTGATGAAATGAGAAAACCTAAATCAATGGAGATATGAAAAGAAACCTATTTGATATAAATAGTTGTTTTCTTGTGAACGAATCGCCATCTTGGTGGCCGAATCGTCGCCTTGAGGATGAATAGTCGTTGTTGGAGAAGCAGAGATATGTCATACGTCTGCAGTTTGAATAGATTGAGAGCGAATCAAATGTGAGAGAGAGGCGCAGGGATTTATAGAGAGAGAGATTGAAACGTGAGAGTAGTAGGCCCATGTTTAAGAGTTTTAAGACATTTAAGAGATTAAGCTTAAATTACTTGTACCACATGCATAAACTACTTGTATTTAAGAGTTTTAGTAAATCTCTTTTATATAGTAGTATAGATATATAAAACATAATTTGATTATTTAGAAAATAAAAAATCGGTTTAATTATATTA
Source organism: Carthamus tinctorius (assembly GCA_001633085.1). NCBI lineage: Eukaryota > Viridiplantae > Streptophyta > Magnoliopsida > Asterales > Asteraceae > Carthamus > Carthamus tinctorius. The sequence continues at coordinate 12,809 of LUCG01071839.1, read as the reverse complement.
TTTTTGTTATATATAATTTGATTATTTAATTTTACTAGGCAGGATCTCGGCCGTACTTAGACGGCCCATGCCCACGGGTCTTATAAATATAATATTATAGTTGGAAGTGTAATGTACAAATGCAGATAACTGGATTTAGAACCTATTGTAGGTGCTTATATTATTGTTAACAAAATGGTGTGTACATATTCGTATTTACAGAAATACTGAATCTAACGATAGCCATCAAACAGTGTCTTTTAGTGGCTATAGCTATGCATCCTACCTGTGGGTTCTTTCGGTTCCCGCTTGCATCTATCTTTCGGCGTTGTTTCATTGATAAATCGTGCCTATTTTTCAATGAAAAATGATAATCACGTATGGAGAAATATACGGGATCTAATATCATCACCAATTTCCTGCTCCACTTTTTCAATACAGCTACAGTGTTTTTGCATTTGGCGTCTTCATCTAGTTAACCACCATAAATAATTTGATATCCTCTATCTTGTCCAATGCATTTCCAGCAAAGTGTTGCTGAACAGATAGAATAAGAAGGAAATTGAAGTCTCAAATATAAAAGAGCACAACATTTATACGAACACACAGAGAAAGAGAGGAACATGTGGTACCAATTTCAACCCTGAATGCTTCTCATTTTTGTTACTGGTATCTAGGTGCCTTCCGACAAGTTCTTCCTTAAGAATCTGCCTCGAGAGCCAAACACTTCTCTTTCCTCCCAAACCCGACTTGATGTGAAAATGACAAACATAAGCACCACCTTCAAAAACCAATATCAAGTCTATAACCNTAGCAAAAAGAAAAGCAAAAAAAAAAAAAAAAGATCTGGAAGATTGTTGTGGATAATGGATTATATGAAATGGATTAGAAGATACGATAATCATGTAGCTTTTCAAGTATGTTATGCAATTTTTTTTTTTTTTTTGATAAGGTTCATCTAGGCTTCGCCTAGACTACATCCTTGACAAATTAGAACTGAAACTGAAAATTCGGCCGTCTTGAGACTAAGCCTGGCCACAAGATGCGTACGAGAAGATTCGAACCTGGGGTGAATGGGATACCATCCACATTCCCCACAGGCCTTACCGCTATGCCACAAGCCTTGTGGTTATGTTATGCAATTTTGACTGTATACCAACCAATGCATATGCATGAACCTTTTCTAGCTTGTATTTAATAAAAGATACAAACAAGCAAAAATTAGAAACATGCACGAAATGTTTAAGTTTATAGTGAAGTAGTAGTGATTGCCACATTAAAAAATTTCAAGGTCTAAAAAACCAGCCCTGTACTTAACAGATTGATGATAGGCAGATGGTTTTGATCTCCAGATTCTCTAGCATCTCCGAATGGTGACGACATCTATGTGGTAGACCTTTGCATCTTATCTACATGTTACACTTGATGAATTTAACGATTTTGTGTCTCTTGACCAACTGTAACTATCCTATTGGGATTCTTTGAGTCGTTTCTCGCTAACATGCTAGAACGGCTCGATTTCAATCACGTTATGCATTTCTTTGTTTATCTGGCCTTTTGACATTATTTAATTTAACAGTGTTTATGTTTCTCACTTGTCATGAGCCTCGTGTCACCATGAATGTGCATTTCTTTGTTTATCCTACATAATAACGAAACTGTAGTCGCGTTAACTTATAGGTCACGGAAAAGAGGGCAGAATTTGACAAATTAAAAACTACTTTTGTTTGGAGAGCCTCCGAGTTCTTGAGAAACTATTTTGCCAATTTGGTTGATTTCATGGTAAGTGATAAAAGTTACTTCTCTCAAGTTTGTTCCCTAGGTCGTTTCTTAGTTATTTGTAATGTTGAAGCCATTAAGGAACTTTGAATTTTGCTGGTGTTTTCCATTGGACAGAGGGGATAACTAAAGAGACCTAATCATGTTGATCTCTGCTTTAAATGCAGGACTTATGCTCGCCTATTGCAACACTTGAAGGTCAATTAACATAGAAGCTACAATTATCAATAAACAATGTTTTTTCTACTTATAAAATTTATACTTTCTTATTTGCAGAGTCTTGATAAAAATTGTTTGGGTCCTTTAAGGAAAGCTTATTGTAGTTCCCTTAATCTACTTTTACAACGTGAGGTAAGTATCATGTGCCTGTTTAAGCTTATAGAAATTCGAACACACGAACACAATAACAAGTTGACATATAAAAATGACTTTCTTAGAGGGGTTATTGGGATATGCACAAAGTAACCCGACGTCCCAACCAACCCGATAACCAAATAAATGTTTTAGTGGCTTCTTTAAAATTATTTGTACTTGTATTTAATATGTATATGTTACCCAAAACAACTCCATATAGAATTCATAAGATGATATCATTGGAAAGTTATATGTAGTACCTAAATATTCCATGAACTCGTATATTCTTTTGAACGGTTGGTCGTATTTCACAGATTTATTTTCTTATTTTATGTTTTAAATGTTGTTTTAACGTTGTTCAACACAACCCGATCAACCTGAACGGGTTGCATTCGGGTTGCACTTTTGTTTGGGTTGGGTTGGGTTGGGTTGAAAAATTCTCAAACTGCCGACATTAGGTTGGGTTGAAAAATTCTCAAACTGCCGACATTGGGTTGGGTTGTTCAAATGCCTTCAACCCGATCAACCCAACCCTTGAGCACCCCTAGTTCAAAATTACGGTGTCCTACAGTTGAACGCTGGGTCCACATCTAAAATTGACTATTCCCACAAGGCCACACCAATTTAGTGTGACTAAAATTTAAATAGCTAAAATTACTTCTCTGATCAATAAAAAGATAAAATATTTAAAGATGAACCCTACTAAGAGGTTGAGGTGAAAGCACCACACTTGTATGGACTCTTACCCAAGAGTCAAGGGTGTTGCTTCTTGAGTGTGAGTTCGTCTAAACTTAACTATGTCAGAGAACTCTATTGTGTGTAAAAAAAAGCATTCAGTAAACATCAAGTTGGTGCCATAGAAACTGAAGGTATAAAAGAGACATAAAAACTCCTATTAAAAGGCAGAACAGAGTGATCAGAATTCAGAAATGACTGAATTGGACATCACCTTCGCTTGTAGGGAAGTATGTAACTTGTTCAGTTTTTGAATAAATCTTGAGTTGATTTCTGTTGCCGCTGCAATATGCATTACCTATGAACAAGACACGTGACTATCAACACTTGGGAAGCCAACAAGAAATAAAATATCTAAGATGAATTAAAATATCTGTTTACACTGGTAGTCAAGAATTTCAGCTGCTCTATTTGCAATGACATATTACAACATGTTTCAAAACAAACAGTAGCATGATTCAGATCAATCAACAAAAAGATATGGCAGATATCATTGAAGCAAAAAGTTTAGGATAGCATCACACAACCAGTTCAATCTTTTTGACTGGTTGAACCAAATAGCCTAAAAGATTAAGCCATCCATAACATGAGAACACCCAGAATCAAACTTCAAACTTGAAATACAAAGAATAAGAAACTCAAATTTCCAGGAAAAGCCAGATAACAAGGTAGAACGAAAAATCCATAACAAGAGTAAAGATTACAACCAGATCCCTATATGGTTCAAAACTACCACCAGATTCCTATTAGTTTAAATAAAAGAATGCACCTTTGAGTAAATCAATAACATGAATGATTTAGCTACGTAGGCCAACAGTAAAAACAGTTGGATTCACCTTTGATTAAATCAGTTAAGTGGAAAACCTAAATTCACGAAGAACCCTAATATTGGGTTCTAGGGTTACAATTCAGAATTCTGGGGGATAGAATAAATGATTTATCTCATCTGGATTTCATCCAAACCATATTCTCTGAAGACATTGATGACTAATTGGATTTGAGATATATGGCTTACCGAAAACGAAGATGGTTGCTTCTATGGTGAAATTGGGGGAACAAGAAGTTACAGGGGAATTGGAGAAGAAGGGACACTTGTCGACAGAGGAAAACACCAGGTGGGTTGCGAGTGGGGTAAAACTATAGAAGACGCGCCTATGCGTGGTGATTCACGCGCTCTACAAAACCCTTGCCTGATTTTATAAGATAAAGATATATATATATAATATAATATAATTTGATTATTTAGAAAATAAAAAACAAATATCGCGACCGAACCAAACTGTAAAAGGATTTAGAATGGGAGAGCGATAGATGGAGAAAACGAGAGGAGGGAGGGAAGATTCCAATTAATTCCATGGATATCCTACGGAATGATGAAATCCGCGGTCGAAGGAATTTGAATGAATTTGAAGGATTCTTTAGTTAACATTCCGTGAACCAAACAAAACCATGGAATTTGGTTGATGGAATTGGCCATTCCATTGAATTCCATCAAATTCCTCGAACCAAACACCTCCTAAGGTGTCGTTGGTTTTTTAAGAGGTCTGAAGTGTAAAGTTTGATTGCATGTCTAAAGAAAAGGGTAGATAATGCACCTCCTAAAATTTCAAAGAATGGTAAGAGTTTTTCAGATATTTTCCTAAAAATAAACCAAACAGTCTTAAGTCCCTATAAATCTCTTAATTTTTAAAATGACACCCAGCCTGAAAAAACAGAGCACATCATACATGCAGCCACCCCATTTCAAATAAAGATAATTTGTTACCAACACTTGGACCATTTTTCACCTCAACATCATGAGAATGGCAACAACTACCAATAACCTATACTTATCCCTAACCCTAACCCTTTTCCAGTGGGAAATGAAATTGACCTCATCATACAATCAAAGTTTTGTACAATCAACAACCCTCTGTGTTTGTCTGCCTCCATTATCGATGCTTTTCTATCGCTCCTTTTTCGTCTTTTAGTCGATAGCATTCCTTCACGAGGTCCCATCACCGTTCTTTGCAAAAGGTACGAAAAGTTCATTTCATTTTCACCCTCTTTGCCTAGAATTAGTCCGCGATAAATGTTGATAAGCGTTTGGATCGTTCTCATCCTCATCATCATCATCATCAGACGACAGATATGATGACCCCATCCACGATCTGAACCCTTCATTCACTCGTCTTTCCACATCTGGTGTGAATTCCGCTTCCAACATTTCCAACCCGAGATTACGCCCGCTAAACTCGCTCTCATCGAGAACCGTGGCCGCTTTCCTTCTGAGGTGGAAGGCGGTCCCGCCATACAGGATAACAAGCCCCCACGATGCGATCTCGTAGCACCAGAACAAGGGTATCGAGCACCTACTCCCCAGTGTCAGTAAGGTCGAACCCAGAAACAATGCAAGAAGACCAAAAGCGATGGCGAACACCAGGTTTAGAATCGATAGACAACGAACTCCTCCTGCAAATTACAAATGCATCGGCATCAATAAAACTCACCCAACAAACTTTCACATCTCTAAAGGGTGCGTTTGGTATTCAAACAAGACATAATAGAACTTGACAAAACAATTGTTCGGCGTTTTAAGACAGAATTAGACAGAACAAAACAGAACTAGACAGGTTGTTCAGTGTTTTAAGACAGAACTGGATAGGGCAAAACAGATAAAATGACCAACTTAGTTACCCCTAATGAGTTGTTTATATGTTTTATATATTTTGATTAATTACATAATTGATTAACTTCTAATAAAATAAATATTTTTATAACAAGATGGTTCCAGGCTATGAGAAGCATATTTAATGGTAAGAAAATGAACTCGTGCGGAAACTATCTTTTCAACATGGACTGCAGTGATGGTATGAATATGGAGGAAGAAATGAGGCCTACTACTTATGGACCAGCCACATATTTTGGTATCATTACTGTTCTACTGATATTATATCAAGAGGAAAAACATACACAACCGATTTGGTGAAATGTATTAATGGTTAACAACATTAAATCACGTTTACGAGTATTCCACCCAAACCATTACTATATATACAACTTTCATATAATAGCTTAGCACTGCAGATGACAAGTTTTATAGAATAAAATGATTGTCTAGTAGCAAGTCCTCTCTGTTTTCAGCAGGTGTTCATTACGTGATATGATCTCATCTTCTACCACTCCAAAAAATAGATGTAAAAGGTTTAAAAAAAGGAGTAACTAAGGGGTCGTTTCCCAAACGCTTACTGAGTAAGCACTTACTGGCAAAGACATTACCCTCATTTACCTTATCGTATAACATTCTTGACCATCAAATTCAAAATTGATTGTTGGTAAGCATCTTCACGTGGTAAGCGCTTACCATGGTCACATACATTACCGGATGAACATATCAAGGACTAAGAATACTATCCGGTAAGAGCGATGACAAGGACTGAGAGTCTTACCCAGTAAGTGAGGAAGACGACTCTTACCCGGTTAACACTTAACGGATAAGAGACGCTTACAAACAATCCATTATGATGACCAAGAATGTTACCTAACAGATAAGTGAAGGTAGCGACTCTTGCTGTTAGGCATTTATTGGGTAAACATAAGGTAAATGACCCTATGGAGCTCACCTGAATGCTTACCCGGTAAGCACTTACTGGTATCAATAGTATAATTTACTTTACTGGTTAAGATGATAGTCCATGAAAAAGGTATTCTATGCAACAATTTGCCTAGTAAGCGCTTACCGGGTAAGATTCGTCGACTTTACTTATTACGTAAGACTCTCTATCCTTATCTTCGCTCTTACTGGATAAGATTTTCAGCCTTTCTCATGTTCGTCCGGTAAGATAAACAACCCGGTACGCGCTTACCGGGTAAGCGTTTAGTAAATGGCCCCTAAGGGAGGTGTTGGTGACTATTTTCTGGTAACAATAAAAATGTAATTGTACCCTACTACCCTTGACCCCTTGAGTATTTTACTTGACTTTTGACTCGATCAAGCTCTATGTCCCGATAAAGAGAAGGATTCTGACTTCAACTCTTGCCTTATTGCTCCCCATTATCCAAAGGAACATACATGCATAAAATTTGCACCAAAGTAGTTTGAAGGTGAGGTTGCAAGTTCAAGCTACTGTGATTGTTGGGAAGGCTAGGGTTGTAATTTGATAACTACGACCACTCAAGAAACACTGAATATTAAAGTACATTTTTGGCCGAATTAAGATTATCTAGGAATAAATTCACACTACTTATCGGAGGACTAGTACATATGACTAACAATTGTAACTTGTTAAGAGCCTCTTGGTGCAATGAAAACTATGATGTGGTGGGATATCATTTACAGCAAATGCCCTAAAAGAGTAAAAACCACTGCCTTTCTAGGTTTGCTTGATGTAAGAAGAATGGGGAGGGAGAGGGATCTTGCTAAATTTGTCTGTCTGGATAAAGGGGTGCTAGTGTTTACTTTTTTATCTGAATCAATAGTCTGAATGTTAGAAATGACCGATTTACCCCTTAGTATGAATAGTATGAATTATTTAGGGAAGATTTTTTATTACTAGGAAAGTGATATATAAATTTAGGAAAGTATGAATTATTTAGGAAAATTGTTAAACATTTTGACAAGTTTTTGATTATTTAAGGAAGTGATATATAAATCAACAAAAATTATCTTTTTTAATAATAGTAATTATTACTGAAAATAATAAAATTCCCAAAATCTATGGATACTTTTAGCGACCAAAATCGTTGCAGCTTCCGTTTCATCCAGATCGTAGGCCCAAATGCAGAAGATGAAGATCGAGACCGAAAACCAACTCTTCAATAACTTATCGAGATCAAAGTACAATTTTGGCGGAAGGAGAGCAATGACAACAAGAGGTAGCAGAAGGACGACTAGCGCCGGCGAGAGGTGGCCGGCGGCTTTCGGCAATGAGTAGAGAACAGCAAATTGGCGCTACCTAGGGTTTGATTTGTGTCGAGAGAAGCGTGAATATACCAGATTACCACGTCTTTGTTTTTTGTTTTAAACCATTGTAAAAAGCAAGGGTATTTTTGTCCAAAAGATGTCTGAATGGGGACAAGAGCACCCTTCCTTACTTTGCGAATAAGCTCCTATCTGTGCGATTAAGTCGTAAGTAAACACCCTCATGTGTATGTGCGAATAAGCCAATTTTCCTATTAAGCTCATTAAGTCGTTAGGAAACACACCCTTAGTATATTTGAGTTTTACGTTTTGTAATTCTTGTTTGTCAAAGGATTCAGACGTTTGTCGATCCTTCCGCACACCTAAGCTGTGTCAGTGTCACCATAAAAGGAATGAAAGAAAATATGTTTCCTTTAAAGCCTTCTGTTTGGTTTCTTGAAAAGGGAAATAGTGTAGACAAAATTGTCAAAGTAGGCTACTAGTAACTTGCAGCAGTATATCTGGCACAATCAGGTTGCTATATTATGGCGCTCCAACAACTGAGCCTTACACAGGTCAGTAGATCCATAAATTCCCCAAAAGCAAGGGCATGATTAACACTAAAATCCATAACAATCACTATGATAACCTTACAAAAATTTCAACCCATCAGAAACCAATCATGTCTCTCATTCTTTGAGTTTAAGTTCGTATAATCGTATTTATCTCAGAATTCATTGAAAAACGGTATCAAGTAAATCACATAACACAAAGATTGAGAATGAGAATGAGTGGTTGCCAAAGAACTTCACCTGATTCGTCCATCAATAAAATGCTCCTTATCTCACCTAAATACGTTTAGAACTCTTCCATTACTACACAACTAATCTAGTGAATCAGATCCATAATGCTACACTGGTAGAGATCCAATTCAATATGTGAAACAGATGCCAATGCCCGATAATTTCTTTAAAGAAGTATTGAAGTTGATGTAATATTTTGCACACAAACCAAAGATCTTGTGAATTTCCTGATAGAATTTGTCAGCCAAACTACTTTCTTTACAGATTATGGAAGTTATCCTCATCAGAGAAAGGTTCAAGAGGCTGTAAATATATGAAAATAAAAACAAAAAAACGAACTCTACAAGCCCTAAATGCCACCAAACCCAAGAAGTTCAGATGCTAACTCCTAGTAGCTAAAAAACAATATAGAGATAAAGAGGGGGCTCCCCTACCCCAACACACAACCATACACATATCCACCCCACATTTCATAAAACCAACAAACGAGTTCAAATGGTATGGTAGTTCATCACTGTTATTTGAAAGGAATAACCTTCTCAAGGAACCTTCTATTATTGTTATAGATCAACTTTTTGGGTTCTATTCTTTAAGGCATATAATATTTACATACGGAAAATACTCATGTGCAGTTGTGCACTCATCACCTTCGGTGACCCGTGACCTCCAGAAATATTGGGCTCTACTGGTAACCCGAGTACTGCCAGGCCAACGACCCTTTGATTCTATCCGCCAACTAGTTAGCTCAATATTGGCCAAATTTAGGGTAAAAATGTCACCATGACTCAAACCTTAAAATCAGAAACTAGCAGTAAGGTTTTCATACAACATAAGAACCAAATTGCATGTAATCCAAAGAACTTGTCTTCAACATAAGCAGAAATCACGTCGCAAACACATATAGAAAGTTACCTCTCTTAGAAGCACAGTAGTTGTTCTCAACCACCTTCAGGCATCCATGTCTCACTGGAGCTGTATAAGATACAGTTATTCCTGCATATCATTTTTACTGATTAACACAGTGCTGAATTTCTTATGACAGTAATAAATAATAGTCAAGGAAACATGCCCAAAATTCAACAACAGTTTGAAGTAGCAGTCATACAAAATTGAGCAAGCCATATAAATGCAACTAGCGTAGACGCTTCACATATTGAGCATGAAATCAGCAGTAAATAATCCCAATTTAACACAACTTCTTAATGCATGTTTTACATATTTCCATATTCATAACTTCTGTGGATCCAATTTGCACTCCATACATATGAACGCCTGCAGTCCTAAAATATGAAAGCAACTGTTCCGTGTCTCAATCAAGCTTACCATTTAGAACTACATGTCTCATCCAGAATTACCAGAAACCACTATCACTAGAGGATATCCCAATTTAGCACTTCCATCTAAGGTAATGTAAGATTTCAAACATTTATTAACTTAAGTAGCACAGATCTCATTACATCCTAAATAATAATTGAATCCTAATCTTCAGATATTTGACAATTATATCTAGGCTTGATATCTTAGGAGGCATCATAGATAAAACTACCTCTCTTCGGTACGGTGGTACTGAGAAATACCTAACTATAGGACCCTTAGAATGCCACCTCTGGTGTACAAACTTAGGTGATGCATGCACATATGCTCCTGAACTGAAACAAAATGTACCAACACAATCATAACCTCACAATTAGTACTTCAATAAAAGAAAAGACACCTGAATAACTATTGCTTCTCTGTAGGAATATTGCTGCTTTCTTCCCGTATTATTTCTCTATATCTTGCATCATCCAGAGTGTCTTTGTTAGTCGTATTGTATTCTTCCTTAACAAATTCTCTTTTCAGGCATTTTAAAATAGAACACAGGAAACAAAAGAAGAAGATTTCTAATTAGTGTGTGTGATCGCTCATATCTTGAATCACTATGCTAGTTAGAGTTTGTGATCTCTCCCTCCCTCTCTCAGGGGGAGTTTGGTTGGTTTTCCATTAAGTTTTGCATGAATAAAGTTGTCTGACCGTGGATTAATCTGTATGTATAGATCCAGAAGGTTTTTGTTGGAGAGAGTTTTTTCATAAATGGAAGGAACTTGCTTTTTAACTGAGTGAGAGGTATGGAAGAACTTGGCTTTCTGCATAAAGCTCCCCCTAAAAGCTTACTGAATAAGTCACTGTCTATACCATTAAGCCACTACCAAACAGTCATGTATAATTGACAGAATAAGGTGAGTCTCATTAAGCTGCCAACAAACAGGCCCTCAGTGTGTGTGAAGAGACTCGATTCTGCTCGATAACTATTTAATCATTTACAAAGTCAGCAAAAATGTAATTGTGATACACCAAGAGGTATATCAAAAAAGATTTTATTATCACTCAACGATTGATTATGATCCCGGCAATTAGAGAATCCAATTTGGCTCCCAATTGTGTATGATAAACGTTTGCCTAACCTGTTAACTAATATACTACATCGAAAACACCTTCTATGTTAACACTAGAAAACATCTAACATTGTTAAGTTCTAATGGATACTTAAACCACAATTAACAGAGAAAGGAGTAAAGAACAACCAAGAGGTTACCTGCAACAAGATACACGACGGACACCGCAAAAACCATGGCAGAAGGAACAAACACAACCATCCAATAATAATCAACAGTCTCTTGATCCGTTAGGTAAAAAGCACCTCCCAATCGGTCCTCACCACGGATTCCGATGTCCGCAGTCTCGATACTGCTGAAGTTAATCGACAGAGGTTGGATTCTGAGATCTTTGCAGAAGGGCCGCCTACCAGGATCAGTCGGAAACATTATCTTGAAGCTAATAACAGTAGCAATGAAGATCGAGGAGGTGATGAAGGCGAAAAGGGAGATGAAGATCGGTCTTTGTAGCTTAATCCAAGCTTTATCCTCGTCGCGTAGGCTCTCGTATTCGTGTTTCTGCATGAATGCTTGGCGTAAAGCGTCTCCGATGATGGCCATATGCAAACCCCCTCCTGGTGTAGAATTGGCGAATGGATTTATTAGGAGGTGAGATTGATTATAAACCCTAGCTAGAAATTGGGGTTATTGAGAATTTTACAGATGAAACTTAACAATTTGATTTGTTGATGGAGGTTAGCTGTCAGCAGCTTGCTTGCTTTCAATTGTTTTTGGTTTTGATTTTAATTCATGTTTACGTTTCATAAGTCGTATCCCACCATCTTTCTTTAGCCTATGAATCAATCTATTTTATACTATTTAGGAAAAAAACTCTATTCAACAACATTTGTTGGGAAATTGGCACTCATAAGTCTCTCGGACCCCAACCCTCCTAATCTAACTGTCATATCAGATGGCACGTTAGCTTTTTTCCAACCCTCTCTTAACTCTCTACAACACTTCCAACTCTCTCACTTTTTAACTTATTTAATACAANTTGAAAGTTATGTTTTGCTTTTAGTCGGGCCTTTTTCGCCAACGCCGCATCCAATTCGATACCCTCAAGGTGCTGATGCGAGGCTTTGTAGTACGCCAAGTCTTGCTCGAATATTTCATCTAGTTGAACTTGGAGCTTTTGTTATTCGATAGCCGCCAATTGCTTATCGAGTTCAAGTTTTTTCAACTTGTACTCCATTTTCTCAGACAATTGTTTATTCCACGACTCATACATCTCAACCGGGGGTACGGAAGTGTCGGCCTCTTTACTCTTCAGGGCCTTTTTCGCCTTGCCCCGACCTATGGGTCTTTGAGGTTGCGGAATCTCTTCTTGAACCTCATCGTCATCTCCACCAAAGTGAGCATCGGAAGACCCGGACGTTCGGGTACGTTTTGTTGAGCGAGAGGAAGACCCGGACATCAGTGGAACCGTAGCCCATTTGCGGCAATATCGTAGTATCTCCCAAGAATCTTCATGGGGGAAAACATGCCCCTCCAATGCCTGGTAGCGGGAACGGACCATCTGTAGAAGTTCCAAATTGTTTCTTCCGCTTGGCCTATTGTTCATGATGTTGTTGTATATCCCATTAAAGATCGTTATCGTTTTTGTTAACGCCGCCCATTTAGTATTCATTTGGTGATAGGTTCTATACGGTTCCGTCCCAAGCCGATGATAAAACGACCGCTCGACTGCCTTCCAAAATTGAGATATAAAAAATATAAATACAGTTAAGCTAAACATCAAGAGAAATATAAATGCGTACATAATAAACTTCAAACATATATATAAAAGCGAATAAATATGTCATACTAGAAGTTTGCGAGGTACCGGTTACGGGGTTCTCGGACTCGTTAATCCACGTCTTGACT
>LUCG01071826.1:0-15891 GCA_001633085.1 Carthamus tinctorius | reverse complement strand
TGGACCGCCTCGCCTTGAGGCGCGCCTCGAGGCGTACGCCTCACACGCTTTTGAAAACCATGCCAAGGATATAGTCTAGGGAAAGCCTAGATGAACCTTTTAAAAAAAAGTGTGGCTTTGGCCTTCTATTTTTCAGGTTAAACAAGGTTTCAAAAATCAGCGTGGCGTGCCACGTAGAAGTACGGCATGCTATGCATGAATTTTGATACTCATACATTTTTATTGGATAATCAGAGAGTTGTCAAAGATGCTAAAAAATAGTACAAACATGAAATTGTAAATAAACCAATAAACGTTAGATAAATAGGTTAAAGCTTTCATTGTGTCAGTAAGCCAACTCAAGCCATGACATACTCAAAAATGCACATAGCAGGGCTAATCATGGCTTGAGTTGGCTTACTGACACAATGAGCTTAGGGTAGTTGTACGGCTTACAGATTTCAACATTCTGGCTTCTCCCATAAGGCAAAACTAGGGTTATTATTATATATGTTGAAAGATATCAGTGAGACTAATTGGTTATCTTCAACATGTGTGATAAGGCGTGGTACTGGAAATGGGATACATTATCTTAGTATTTCTGAGTAAGTGGAAATTAGCATATGTCTTATTGCTGATGGAGCAGTACAATTGGGTTTCGGTGGGAAGCGTTTCAGAAACATACTTTTTTATATGTTTATATATTATAAAAGCTGCTATATTATACATAATCAGGCTGTACGATAGTTCCTTATGGTGATCCATTATCATTATATCATAATATTTGAAAGTGGTCATATCAGAAATCAACAATAGTTAATATATGAAGTCATCTACTGTTGTTACAATGTTGACTACCATGATCAATGGTCAACTTGCTCTTCTTTAACGGCTCTTGTGTATTTTGCTAGAAATTTGTTTGAAACGGTGCAATTCTTCTCCTTTCAGATGCTAGAAAATGCTATTGTTTGTTGAGATCAATCTCCTTTGCATGTTTACTAGTGATCGCTATTTGGTTTGCTAGCTTTTGGTTGCTCTTTGGGGTTGAAGATAATTAACAATGTTTGAGAAGTCATCAATCTCCCAACTCCCTACTCTCCAAGTTGATTGTATTGTATGACTGTGAAATTTAAGGTGTTCTGTGTAGTTTGGTCTATAACTAATTGTGGTTTATGAAGCAAAAGAAAAACTTCAACAAACTAAGGCCTTTCTCCATGTCTTGAAGTATTCAAATGGAGGGGTTCTTGAGGTACGTATTACACTTTCCCTTCTGTTCAATCTTGTTCTACCTACATGCATGCAGAACATTTCTATTTAAAGTCTTCCAGTGCTGTGGCGGATTGGTTATCGCTCGGGGGGTTCATAGCGCCCTAACCAAGTTCGAGCCTTCCCTTGCGCATGTTTGGGGACATTTAAGTGGGGCCATGTTTAGCCCCCAAAATTGCCGGGGATTAGTTGGGCTTTGGCCCAGACACCCTTCCAAAAAAAAACATTTCTATTTAAAGGATAAAATTTATAGGCTGTGTTGGCTGAAATGCAGCTTTAATTTGATATAGGGTGAAGTAGTGATTTTTCATCAAGGGGAAAATATTGACTATAACAGGGTGTCAGGGTCAAAGTATAACATAGTTACTTGAAACCATGTATCTGCATAGATCACTTTTTGTAAAAATTAGTAAAAAATGATATAAAATGGAACGTGGAGGAAATGCCCACTTCTGCTACGGATGCTTTGGTCCCATCAATAATTGTTTTTCTCTAGGCAAGATCAAGACCAATCATTCAATTGAACATATTTTTTTCTTTTCTGTTCTTGTAGCTCTGTCTATGTCTGTTAGTTATTGCATAGTTGTTAAACTTTTGTCAGTTGACATAAGGTGCATGCTCATGTCGACACGCATCGTAAATCCTTGTATTTTGGACTTTCACAAATGGCATGCATAAGCTGTTAACATAGGAAAAAGTGGGCACACTGAATTCATAAGGTCTATTAGCTGTGTATTTGTTTTTCTGCATAAAAGTCGGAATATTTAACAAAAGTTATTTCTGAAACATGTGTAGCCTGCAAAATTATACAAGCTGAAGCATCTTTCAAAGGTGGAAGTTTTAACTAACGACCCTAGTGGATGCACATTTATGCTGGTAATGCTTCTTTTCACATGACTTGTATTCTTTGCTTCTACTGGGTCACAGTGGATTTAATATAGCAAGTTTGCTTAATTGGCTAATCTCTCTATAGGGTTTTGATAATCTTAGAAGCCAGAGTGTTGCTCCTCCTCAGTGGACCATGAGAAATATTGATGACAGGTATTGTTGCTTCAACCTATGCGTTTACTAATTGCTTCAACCTATGCATTTACTAACAACCATAATATGACAGGAAATCCTAAATGTTTTTTTTTCTTTCTAATTTTAGGAACCGTCTCTTGCTCTACATATTAAACATTTGTAAAGACGTATTGGGGCGGCTACCAAAAGTTGTGGGTATCGATGTAGTGGAGATGGCTCTTTGGGCCAAGGTGTGTATGAAGTCTCTTAGTCTTATTGTTTTATTGAAATACATAATCTTCCATCATGCCAATGCGATGCATCATGTGGACTTGGGACTAGATAGCTGCTATGACTAGACATGCAAAACATCTCATTATTCGTTATTTCGGCTGGTTTGTGACATGTAACTTGGAATTAGGTTCAAACTGTAACATTTAGTTGCAAGAACTCTGGCTTGATCTCAACATATTTTCATCTCTTTCTAACCTATATACTCAAAAGTGATAAGTTCTAGTTCCCATTTGAAGCAAAGATCTTGATTGATGATAACTCAACCAATGACAAAAATCACATTAATTGCATGTTGGGACATGAGAGCTAATACATACATGTACATATTAATTGTCCTTTGAGAGATAAATCTTTGTCTTCTTTGGCTGGTTAGTTAACAACTCTCTCCACCTTTTAAGGAGCTATACAGATGGCTTTTTTAGAATCTACCTTTATATTTTGCTTTCATCTTTTAATTTTTTTGGTCACTTAATTTTTCTTTATCACTTGGTCCTCAATCCAAGATTTATATTCCAGTGGTTTATTGTTGTTGATAAATTTACAACAAATGTATAGGAAAATACTCCTGCAGTTCCAAAAAAACAAATTATTCAAGATGGGCGTGCCATGGATGCTGTTGCAGAAAGTGACATGAAGGTCACAGTTGAAAAAGAACTTGTGTCTCAAGCAGAGGAAGAGGACATGGAAGCTCTTTTAGGCGTGTATGTATGCCATGTTTATTTCTTTGTTCCTAAACTTATATCATTTATACCATACACCTCAGTGCATGGCGTGCTTTAGAGACACCTAAATTGATGATGCTGCATAAGAGAAAACTTTTTCCTGTAAATCTTAAATCGAGCAATATACAATGCTTAAGTAGTATATATGAAACAATATTTTTCCAATGTTAATACTTAATAACACCAATGAGTTTTGCCATTCAATAAATAAAGAACACCCCATAATGTGTATTACTCATAATCATTGTTCATATAACAACAGATTTATCAACTGAAATGGAAAATAATACAATAGGAACAAGTTAAAATTATTGAAAAAGCGTCAAAGTTCAACGCTGTGCAAGTTCGTAAGAGCAAGAGACAGAACCATTGTCTGTTGCCTGTTACATCTCATCTCTCTTTCTCTCACTCGCCTGTTGGTTTAAGGTTTAAGTTTAACCATGACATTTAGATGTTGAATTTTTACTTCTTACTCTTATTATAAGACTGCAATTGCCCCTCCAGACAAGAGAGCTGCACCCCAGTTACGTGCACAAGAAAATATGCTAATTATGTTCCCTACCAGGAGGGAACCAACTTTTTATGCTCTCTTTGACTTGTGTGCCCTCACTAATTTGTTATTGAACATTGTTCTAATAGTAGTTGTTTTCTTGTTATATATAATTCATGGCCTTGTACTTGGCAGATTTTTTACTTTTCAAGAGATAAAGTTTATGGGTGCATAATTTAATTCATTGTATTCACAATGTTCCTATTTGATGAGGTTAGGCACGTAGGTAATAGGTTGCTTGTGGAGGGATGAACCATTCTTATTATATGATGAATTATTGTAGGTTAATTAATCCATACAATTAGTATTTGCTAAATTCCAGAGATCAAGGCTCTTGTTATGGGCTCGTTCTAATTTACTGATGGTGATGTTGGTAATGACATTATTTCCAGATACGTCATGGGTATTGGGGAAGCAGAAGCCTTTTCTGAAAGGTTAAAACGTGAGCTTCATGCTTTAGAAGCAGCAAATGTGCATGCCATTCTTGAAAGCGAGCCCTTGGTTGATGAGGTAAACCTTTTATACTTGGAAGAGTTTAAGCTTCTTATTGCTATTGTCAGCTTGGCTTATAAGAATGGGCCTTTTTCACATTAGAAACTATTGGAATCAATGTCATGCATGTAGCACAATAACGTAGTGTTTTACTTAAGGTATTTTCTAATTTTCTGTGTAATGTTCTGCAGGTATTGCATGGGCTTGAGGCCGCCACAATCTGTGTTGATGACATGGATGAATGGCTGGGAATTTTTAACGTAAAGCTTAGACATATGCGAGAGGACATTGAGTCGGTATGGAGATCTGTAAATTATTTTGTACTTTGGTTTGTTTCTTTAGGTCACAATTGTTTCATTTCATGCTGTAGCAGACTTGACCACATTTACAAACTATAAATTCATCCCGTACCTAGGACCATTTATTACCAGTCTCATCACTTACCATCTATTATCAGTCTAGATATTAATTTATTTGAGGATTTATTTATTCTTTACAAACCTTTAACCCGAACCTTGTGGACTGTTTTATGTTTATCTCAAGATTTCTTTTGGTGTGATCATAATGTTTCATCTTATTATCACAGATAGAAACACGCAATAACCAGCTGGAGATGCAATCCGTAAATAATAAAGCGTTAATCGAGGAACTGGATAAGCTTCTTGAGAGACTGCGTATTCCTTCAGAGGTACAACAAAATGAATTAATATCGACTTGCTAAAATCAGTTCAATCATCAGTTCAATCATTCTATTTCTATGTCTGTTTCAGTATGCAGCATGTCTAACAGGAGGCTCCTTCGACGAGGCTCGCATGCTTCAGAATATCGAAGCATGTGAATGGTTAACAGGTGCTTTACGTAGCCTTGAAGCACCTAGTTTGGATCCAAGTTATGCAAGTATCAGAGCGGTATATACATTTTGTGCCTTTTTTTCCCTCTTGCTGACAGTTTTTATTTATTATTTTATCTTTCTTGATGTGAAATATGGTGATGGTCTATATTTCCAATATTTGATTTAACTTTATTTTATGTTTCTGACTTGTCATGAACCTCGTCTCACCATAAATGTGCATTTCTTTGTTTATACTGCATAATCACGAAACTGTAGTCTTGTTAACCTACAGGTGAGGGAAAAGAGGGCAGAACTTGACAAATTAAAAACTACTTTTGTTCGGAGAGCCTCCGAGTTCTTGAGAAACTATTTTGCTAGTTTGGTTGATTTCATGATAAGTGATAAAAGTTACTTCTCTCAGGTTTGTTCCCTAGGCCATTTCTTAGTTATTTGTAATGTTGAAGCCATCAAGGTTTAGACTTTGAATTTTACTGGTTTTTTCCATTCGACAGAGGGGGCAACTAAAGAGGCCTGATCATGCTGATCTCCGCTTTAAGTGCAGGACTTATGCTCGCCTGTTGCAACACTTGAAGGTCAATTGACATAGAAGCTACAATTATCAGTAAATAATGTTGTTTCTACTTATTAATATTATGTTTCAGAATCTTATTTACTTCTTATTTGCAGAGTCTTGACAAAAATTGTTTGGGTCCTTTAAGGAAAGCTTATTGTAGCTCCCTTAATCTGCTTTTACGGCGTGAGGTAAGGGTCATGTGCCTGTTTAAGCTTATTTTCATTTAGTTTCCACGAATTAATATAACATTGAACACAGATTAAGTAGCTTTGTATGCTTTAAGGACATATATTTATATATAGTGTCAAGTAAGGAAAACCTCAAAAAATCTGTAAACTGAGGAACACCCTTGTAGCCCTTCATCTGGACCGTATGCACTTGTCCATAGAAGTAATTTGTAATATGCACACGATATAGGTGTGAAGATTTGAACTCACTATATATATATATAAGTGAGATCTCCTTAGCATGTTCACCTCCCAAGCCATTAGAAAACCAAAACTGTTTGAGGCTGTAATTCTTTTAGAACTTAATCACCTCCGAGTCTCTGACCAAGAAAAAAAACATGAAAATGTGAAGATGTTTACTAAAAAGTCTCGCTATCTTTTCAGGCTCGTGAATTTGCGAATGAGCTTCGGGCCAGTACCAAAGCATCAAGAAATCCAACTGTCTGGCTTGAAGGCTCCACTGGTTCCAATCAAAACGTAAACAATGCAGATACTTCCACAGTTTCAGAAGCTTATGCCAAGATGCTCACGATATTTATCCCACTCCTCGTTGATGAGGTTTGGATACTTCTCTTCTCTCTAATTGTTGTCATGATTCTTGTCGTGAATGCTTAAATTGATTTCTTCCTTCACTTCCACTATATAAACTGCAGAGTTCCTTTTTTTCACACTTCATGTGCTTTGGAGTTTCTGCACTTGCTCCACCAGGAAGTCCTGCCAATGGCGACAAATCCAATGATGATGATTTAGGCATTATGGACATCGATGACAATGACAACAACAATAACAAAAGTGAAATACTTTTCAAGCACTTCTATTCATCCATGAAACTTATACCGTTGTTGAGCTCTATATTTAAAATCTTGTAGGTATATCAGAGCTAGGGGCACTAAATGAGTCACTTCGTGATTTGCTCGATGGGATTCAGGTACTACAAGATCTTTTTATTTTAACATTTTTTTAATGGCACAAAAAACTATCACTTTATCATGTATTTAGTTTAAGGTTTGTTCTTATATATGCCGATTTTTTCAGGAGGATTTCTACGCGGTTGTCGATTGGGCATACAAGATTGATCCTTTACGGTGCATATCGATGCACGGCATAACAGAACGGTATATTTCCGGTCAGAAAGCGGATGCTGCCGGATATGTGCGTCTTTTGCTTGATGCGCTGGAAGAAAGAATCACTGCCCAATTTACCCGTGTATGTTACCATTTATATTTTAATCATTATAAAATTTAGAATCACCTCTAAAGTTGTGACTTGCCAATGTAGTTTGTAGATGAAGCTTGTCACCAGATAGAAAGGAACGAAAGAAATGTTCGACAAATGGGTGTCTTGTCATACATTCCCAGGTAAGCCATTCATATCTTGACAACAAGTTTTTGAATTTAATAAGCAATTCCTGGTTGATCTTTTGAAATATTCAAAATTATGTTTATACATCATATGTTGAATTGAGGTTTGAGTTATTTATTGTAGATTTGCGACCCTTGCTACGCGCATGGAACAGTATATCCAGGGGCAGTCTCGGGATTTGGTTGATCAAGCATACGTTAAGTTCGTAAGTTACTCTCCTATAATC
Organism: Carthamus tinctorius; assembly: GCA_001633085.1. NCBI lineage: Eukaryota > Viridiplantae > Streptophyta > Magnoliopsida > Asterales > Asteraceae > Carthamus > Carthamus tinctorius. The sequence continues at coordinate 8,365 of LUCG01071826.1, read as the reverse complement.
CTATGACATTAAATAACCTGTATTTGTTAGTTAAGCTCACAGATGGTGAATATTTTGGCAGATTGGTGTGATGTTTGCAACTTTGGACAAGATTGCTCAGACAGATCAGAAATACGCTGATATTATACTTTTAGAAAACTATGCTGCATTTCAGAACAGGTAATCATATTTTGTGATGCCTGATGGAGAATTAAGTTATTATATATTTGTGTTAGTTAATTACTATATTAACGTTCTCTGGAGAAATACGCCAGTTTTTCAATCATGATAACATTTTTATTGCAGCCTGTATGACTTGGCCAATGTTGTACCAACTTTAGCAAAGTTTTATCATCAAGCAAGCGAATCCTATGAACAAGCTTGCACACGTCATATCAGTGTGATTATATACTACGTAAGTAAAAGGGGTTTCTTGTAGCATTTTTTTTTTATTTTCTGAAGTTTTTATTTAAATTGAAATTTTTTATCGCATGGTAGTCAGTATTTGTTCTTGGAGTGCATGTGAATTAAGGTCATGGTTCATCAAATTTTGCAGCAATTCGAGCGACTTTTTCAATTTGCCCGAAGAATCGAAGATTTGATGTACACTATCACGCCGGAAGAGGTTAGTGCTTAACAGATTGCCTATGATTGACAAAATATATTGTTGTTATTTATCTTTTATATTAGAGTAGCAATAGTTTTAGTAGAGGTTATAATACATACTTGATAATTACAGATTCCTTTCCAACTTGGGTTGTCAAAAATGGATCTTAGGAAGGTGGTGAAATCAAGTTTATCAGGAGTAAGTTGTAAATATAAATAATAGCTGATATCATGTTCATCTCATCTCATCTATGGAGGAGGCTAAATAATGAGAGGGTATTTGGTATGTGTCTACAGGTTGATAAGCACATTGGTGCAATGTATAAAAAGCTGCAGAAGAACTTAACCTCTGAGGAATTATTACCTTCTCTATGGGATAAATGCAAGGTACTTTATTATGTGTTTCTTTCTTTCTCTATAAATATATATAGAATTTTGTATGTATATAACTACATATGATGATGACGACGATGATGGATGGTTTGCAGAAAGAGTATTTGGACAAGTACGATAGTTTTGCTCAACTGGTGGCTAAGATCTACCCAACCGAGACCATTCCATCCGTCACAGAAATCAGAGATCTTTTAGCAACAATGTAATGTAGTTTTAATAGTAGTAGCTGCTATTTCAAATGTTATTATTGTTATTATTCCATTTTGGTGGTTTGGGTTGGGTGTAAATTCTTTGGTTTCTGTTTGTTGTTTTTTCATAATTTCAGGTTTTCATATCTGATTATCATACTTACAATATTCATATTTTTTTTTATGTTGAATATGTATGATGTATGTTTTCGGAAATTGTGTTAATTAATCATCGTTTTCGTTTTTTTTAGCTTGAATTCGATACTATTGCTATACATTACATGAATAGACTACAACCCCCTCTTTGTATTGGTTAGGACGTAAATGAGGGTATCCTGTCAAAATTTATTAGACCAGTTTCCAGAACTGGTTCTTTATATTTGAGAATCGGATACCGGATGTCTATTATCATCATTCATACTATAAAAAAAGGTAATTGTTAGTCTATTATAAAGTTCTAAAGTAAAGAAATAAATACTAGAAAAGATGAAAACTAATCTGACAAAAACTATAAGCTAAGCGATACTTTGGAAACATTTCGTATTACGACCTAACAGTAGCAAAACAACATTTTATGCAAGTGTGTAACCTTGAAATGGAAATAATAATTTCAATCTTAGTTTATTAAATATAATAAACTTATAAAATAAATTTCAGGTTAAATTATGGATTTGGCCCGATGTGTTTTAATATCTTTTTTTATTATTGTATTGTTGTATTCAATTTGTCTCGGTCATAGTCCCTTTGACTAACGCTTCCCTTAACTCTGTTAAATCGAGGACCATTTTAGTATATTTTCCTAATTTTTGTCATTTTCTATAAAAAAAAGTAAAAACAATATATTTATACACTAGAGGTGGAAAATAATAAGATTTTTTTGTTTGAATAGGACTAAAATTTTAATTTAAACAAAGCAAATCATAAAATTATGTCTTATTTTATTTAGGGCAAATAAAATAAGATATGATTTCATGATTAATAAAAAAATTAACCAAATTGTAAAAACAACAGATATCTGTCGGTTTCTGTTTCGGTTTCGGGTTCCCAACCGTTAACGGTTCCATAAAAATAAAAATAAGAACCGAAACTAGAACTAGTCCCGATAGGTTCCATATTTTAGTAGCCAAAACTGGAACCAATCATACCAGCACCAGTTCAAGTTCCAAAGGCAAGATACCTACTCCCGATGCTCACCCCTAGCATCGGCTATCATGGTGGAGTAATTGTTGTGTCCCAAAGGCAAGCGGGTGATCTACAGATTTACACCCAAGACCTCATCTTAGGTGCACAATTTACCAGGCATCAATTACCTACCAAAAACTTTACCTAGTAAAAGTCATAGCAAAACCGAGAATCTTACCTGATAAATGAGGATGGTGACTGTTGCTGGTAAATGGCAAGGCAGGTAGGAATAGGATACGGCACTTCGACAATCAAACCCATACATACATATGATGAATTAAAACAGGTTGATTTGATACCAATATAGATATTCTCTTCTGCCCTTTCATACCATAAACTCAAATATGGGAGTGATGGTTTGCCTATTGGTTTCAATTCACCTTACAATACATGGATCTGGTATAGTCTTCTAGTTTGGATTAATGCTGCTTTTTTTGTATGGTCTGAATGTATATAATGAAATGGTGATCTTCTAATTATGTAGCAGACTTACCTGAACCAAATTTATAGGAACCTTGCTTTCTTTTCTCTCTCTATGTTTGGACCAAATTAGCAAACGGTACAATAGTCCACTCGAACGATCTAAATTGTCACACCAAAACAAAACAAAACAAAACAAAACAAGCATGTCCGTAGTAAACTAAACCAACCAACATTCAGCATCGGCTACATAATTGTAGTTCCTCCATACGACATGAGTGACGCAGCAGCTGCAGCAGCAGTCGGAACCACTCCCGTTGAAACACCAGGCTTCGATAAATGCAGCAACCTGAAATATCATTTCACATAACATCTATCACCAATATATTATATTATTATACCCAAAATACAATACAATCTCTTCAACATTCATATAAACAAATACTAAACCTTTTTTTTATCATTTTAAAGATTGCATACATAGAACCTCCAAGGTGCGTTTGGTACACTGAACTAGACAAAACATGGATTAGTGTTCCATGTTTGGCAAGACCTTTATGTGTAACAGAGTGGAACAGGCGTGTTCTAGCCCCACCCCATGGAACAAGGTGGAACAAACTTATGTTTTACCAATATAACCTCAAAATAAAACTCAATTCTCTTCTAAAACATCAAATACTCCTTTCTCTTTACATGTTACTCATTTTTTAAAATTTGATTATTATATTATATGTTCGTAAAAATTTCATTCTATGGTCCTAAAAATACTATTTTTATACAATTTTTATATTTTGATAAATTAATTTAATTAATAAAATGCTAATAATAATAATAAAATATAGAAAAAATATAAGTCCTGTCTAGATACCAACTCATTAGGGGCAAATTGGTCATTTTATCAGTTCAGTCTTGTCCAGTTTTGTCTTACCAAAAGCTAAACAGCTGTTCCGTCCTGTTTGGATACCAAACACACCCCCAAAGAACAGGCAATGTACATTCTATGTCATGCTAAAATAACGGCAAGCAAAGATCTCGTAAATCGTAATAACAAAAAACTTACGGTGCAAGATATTCACAAAACGACGAGACTGCTGCCGCAACATCATTGTAGTTTTCAGCCGACGCAGGTGCGGTCACTTCAACCAGCTGAATGCCTGGTGTTACGGGTACGGCCTCATCGGTGGCATGCAACTTCAGCATCTTATTAACCGACGACACTGTAACGGTTATCTGAGCACCCCTTTGGAAATGGAACGCGAATCCTACTCTCAGTAGCTCGTGATCTAACTTGTACCCAAGCAAGTAAAACAATCGAAGCACGTTTTTGCTTACTTTGCTTTCCACCATTGTCCTTACTAAAACAGAAATTTGATCAGCACCAGCACCCCTCATTGAACCCCCCACATGTCGAACAGTCCTACACGATGAAATACAGTTTCTGTAAGTATGATGGAGGGTGAATATAAGCGAATGCGTGTGCATAAAAAGAGAGAAGGAATGGTTTTTGTTTACCAAGTGGGTTCAGGCTGCTCTAGATCACATAAAAGTCGAACCTCTGATGCTTCAGAACCTATATAATCAGACTGTCAATTACCATATAAACTAAGGAGCCGTTTACCAAACACTTACCCGGGTAAGCGCTTATCAAGTCATATTCCCTTACCGAATGCATATGGCAAGGACCAAGAATCTTACCTGGTACGAGCGAACGCAAGGACTGAGAGTCTTACCCGGTAAGTGATGGTCGTCACCTCTTACCACAGTTAGCGCTTACCGGATAAATTGTTGCATAGTATACCGTTTTTGTGGACTAAAATCTTACCCGGTAAGTAAGTAATAGTGTTGAATTTTGCCGTTAAGAACTTACCCAGATAAGCATTTGGTAAACAGCCCCTAAGTACTCTTACCGGTAGGCTTTCAGATTCTCACTTTTAATAATTATGAGCTTGGAACAGGAAATTTGTAATTTAGGGCACCTTTGTAAGGTCAGGGGCAAAAAGCAGAAAAAGAGTGTTATACGCCTGATAGGTTAGGCGTTTGTATTCGTGTTTACAGGTTGAAACCCCAAAGCCTGAAGCAACAGACTGACCCAATAACCTACACATCAACTTAGAACAATGGTGGAAGTTGTTGATCGTCCAAAATTTTAGCTAAGGAACTAACGTATCTACTTTTCGTTTCATGTGGGACGAGTGGTTATAGTGAGAAAATTGAACTCCATCTTACAATATTTAGAGTACAACTGACCTAGGTTGGGGCCGCTTTTTAGGCATAATTCATGAACCCTTAAGCGTTCCCTATGAACACCACAAAGACCTTGAAGAAGAATCTCAAGGGCTTCAACATGCTGCAAAACAAAGACCGTGTGTGAAAACATGCAATTTTCTCTCTTACGATTTTGTTTAGGAAAAGCTTATTCTCAAAATGAGGTAACAGAAGCCGAAATAAGAAGAAAGCATGGCATCAAGTAATGTTTTTTACAACCTCGATTAATATTAAAAACTAGTTTTACCAACTACACTATCACATCATAACATATTTTAAAGTACTTAGTAGATCTGAACTTGCCTGAATGCAAATATTATCCATTACACTTAGGAAAAGAAAATACATACCAGGAGATACAAAGCAGAACTATCATTACCCTTTGTCCATAGTCCTATATATTCTAAATTGGCAAACCGTTATTATGCAAACGAACTAAATCAATTATCTCTTTCTAAGCAGGTGACGCAGGACGGAAAACGGGATAAACCCGTATACTTAAGAATTCACACCAGGAGAGTTTATAAACAAATACAAATCTTGGGTATCATTCTCAAAAACCGAAATTTGCTAATTTGATGTATTAAAAGTTGATCCCTAAAGCTTACAAATGATCCTATTCACAGCTAGGATCATTCTGGCTTCTTTCAAGTCCATTTTCCTTCCTCTCGTTGGTCCATCAAAGAATCTGCTAACTCTTAGATAGCCGCTCATATGTTGAGAAAAGAATATGAATCTTAAGTCTTGTGATCCTATCTTTCTAAATGGACATTATTAACAATAGAAAGAGCTAGAAACTTTAACAACATCCAGAAAAACTCCCATGCTTAGCCCCTATTAAGTAATAACTAAACATCCAGCAAAACTTAGGCTGTGTTTGGCAAAAATAAGCTTAGCTTATAAGCTAGTACATGTTTGGATGGACCATAAGCTAGCTTATTGAAACACGTTAGTTGTTGGAGTAGCGTTTGAGGAGCTTTTTGTAGCTTTTTCCAATTACACCCTTATTAATATTAATTATTATATCCCAAGATACCCTTTTTGGTCTTTTATATACTCATAAGCTAGTTTTTGCCAAACGTAATTTATTTGTAAGCTAGCTTATTAGGGGTTGTTTGGGATTGCTTATTTAAAATAACTTATGCTTATCTGCTTATTTGCTTATAGCTGTTTGGAAAAGTTAAAACCTTTTAACTTCTTTAAAAACTGCTTATTTGCTGATTGGTACCATGATAAGCATTTTATCCAAACAATCAAAATTGCTTATTTGCTGTTTCAACCCGCAATAAGCAAATAAGCAGTTTTAATAAGCAATCCCAAACACCCCCTTAGTCTAACAGCCAGCAGCTAGTTTGCCAAACACAGCCTTATAACCAGGTGTATTTGCCTCACAAAGCACAGCACCAATATAGTTTACCTGTGTTTCTATAATTCCTTGAACCACGCATTCCATTGGTACCCTTTTGCTTCAAATTGAGTTAAACAACAGTTGTATTTACCTGTAAGAAATTAATTTGATGAAAACAAAAGAAAATTACACCAACAATAGACAATGAATTAGGTTTCTTTAGCCTTCGAGTAGCTCGAATTCACGTTCTGATTATGTACTCAAACACCAATGGTGATGAGCTTACGTCATCGGAGCTCCGATTCCATAACTAGGCGAACTAAAATCACTCAACTTGGAATGAAACGAACTCCAATCAATAGTTCAATAAAGCGAAACATACCTAAATTGGATACTGCAGTTTGCCAAATTCGTCTTCCAGATGATGGATATACGCTGCTAGTCTGCGAATTAGTACCAATTAGGGATTGACAATGGAGGATTCTGATTTTGGGAAGAAACGAATTGGATTTGGGGGAAGTTTCAAATTGTGAATTCTTCTGAACATAGGTTTTAGGTATTCGGTCTTTGCCGTTATACAAATTTTAATTAAACATACTTTATTTTCCTTTTTGAGATCTAACAATTTACTTGATGCTTACCTGGTAATTTTTTATCGGCTCAATTTACCTTACGAAATAAACATGACAAGAAATAGGATCTTACCCGATAAGAGTGATGGTATGATCCGAGAGTCTGAGGCTAAACTGGTAAGTGAGATTTACAAATCTTACTTGGTAAGCACGTACCGGATAAATTGTCGCATACGATACCGTTTTGAAAGGCTAAAATATTGTCCTATATGATATACGATAGTGTTCAGTTTACCTGGTAAGTATTTAAATAACGGGTTGGTTAACACTCGGAGGGTTCATAGCGCTCTAACCGAGTTCGAGCCTTCCCGTGTGCATGACTGGAGACATTTAAGTGGGGTCATGTTTAGCCCCCAAAATTGTTGGGGATTAGTTTTGGCCCGGACACCCTTCCAAAAAAAAATATTTAAATAACGGCCCCTTACTTACCGATATTTTTTAGATCATATTTTTATATTTTAAAATTTATAATAAAATATTATGAAAATAAAAAGTTTGAATTTTCATAGCAAAAATACTGTAAAGATTATTTTTGTAGTGTTTTGCTACGAAGTTTTATGAGTAAAAACTTAGTCTTCTTATAAATATCATGAAAACAGTTTGGTCTCACATCATCTCAAGTCTCATGTAATAATATCTAGAAATCAGATAAATATAAGAAACGATACAAAATTTGTTTCTAGAGAATTGACGGACCGCAAAACTGGTTGGAGTGAACCGTTCTTGTCATTTGATGATTTGATCCAGTCTGAAAATTCATTAAATAAGGTAGGTTGGTCCGATCTATGATTTGAGGAGCATTTCTTTTACGGTCTAAATTAACAAAACCACTTGTATGCATAGATATATGTTTTCTACGTTAGAACATTTGGACTTTGCGATCTCTTATCATTTTAATTTAGTATTGGACTTTTAGATTTGTTATTTGGATTAGTAGTCATATGTCTTTTAATATTAATCGATTTCATATTATAGATTATTATTTATTAAATTTACACTTTTTTGGAATTAGAATTTTATCTACGAATTGCCAATTTAATGTTCTTTCAATTCAAGCAGTACATCTTCAATTTACCGATCACCAATCTAGAAGTATGCATGAAGTATAAATTCTAGATCATGGTTAATTTATTAACTTTTATTTGCATCTTTAAGATGTATCGTAGTTTATAAGGCTGTGTTTGGCAAACTAGCTGATAGGCTAGCGATTGATTGATAAGCTAGTCGATTAGCTAGTTTTATGTTTGACAAAAAAACTAGCTTATGAGTACGTAAAATGATCAAAAAATGTATCTTTTAATTTAATAATTAATATTAATAAGGGTATAATTGGAAAAAGCTACAAAAAGCTC
>LUCG01071758.1:255-16007 GCA_001633085.1 Carthamus tinctorius | reverse complement strand
ATGTGGCATTAAAAAGTGAGAGGGTTGGGAGGGTTGGGAAATATGGGTGTGTATAGCCTAAGCATTTGATAAACAACCTCCAAGCAATGTGCACCCCCACCATTTACATTGAATGCTCTCTATAACCAATAGACCACAAGATACATACAAACACCCATATTATCCAAGAAAAAGTGGTAAAGTTGTAGAGAATGGATAATAAATGAACAAATAGCGGTTATAATAATATATCATAACCTGTACCTCAAACAAACCACAATCTAGGTTAATCAAGTGATAATAGTGTCACATCTCAAACATTAGGCATACAACACTTTGTATTCAAAACAAGCGATTGCCAGTTCTCATCTGTAATAAAACCTTCTTCCATAGTGCTGCTGCTATCAAGTGTGATCCCCAAAATCTGTGCCAGCAAACCACACCCATTTCACCCTCCTAAATCATTCAGGAGAGAACCAGCATCATAATTGTTTAATGGTGCTCTGAATCTAAACTCTGCTCCCTGTTAGTATGTGCCATAGCTAGACAGCTGCCTGCATCATTTTAAACTAAATTAAAATATGGCTCACAATTTTCGATTATAATCGTAATGACCATGAAAATCTGTGCTCTTTTATAACCCATCAGACTTTTCCACATCTCCGTGAAAAAATACATTCAAGTAGTTGACTTCTTCATTTATTAGTTGAGAAAAATGGTCATTTTTTGGTAAAATAAAACCAGCCAATAAGGTAGATGGCAGTGTAAATCATCTATAAAAGGATAGGTGTTTTGATCAGTTATGTAAAACATAAGGGGCATAACTAGAAGTAAAAAGGTAAATTTATAAAAATAAAAAATAAAATTAAAAAAAAACCGGAGCTCATTGAAACGCTAATTCTAACTTATGGCTTACCAAATGGGGCTTTTTCAATAAAAGCTTGTGGTTGCCAAACATTGCTTAATTTGTTCCTCCATAGTAGTATATGCAGAAACTAGTTGTGAAAGAATAGAGCAGCACTTGTTTTGATCAGGTGTTGTGGTATTCAAAAACTTCATTTCATAGTCTCCTTAATATACTAGTCAATGGATGATGTGAGCTTACCTCATCTCCCAAAATTGATTATGCACCAAGTTCAGTAACTTTTCCAATTGCAACTGTTTTCCCTGCAACATTACGATAAGTGCATTATTTTAACTGCCTTTTTTATGATGGAAAGGCTGGGGAATTGGTTGGCCGATAAGAGTTAAAAAACCAATGGATTTGATTAGGAGGCTTGTCATCAGTTTCTTACCTTCTGTACGAAGTGTGAATCGGCCAAGCTGTTGATAATCAGAAAACTTCTCAATGCATATCATATTAGAGACCTGGGAAGTACACATAAAAGAAACAGAATTATGAAAGTAACGACAAAAGAAAAACCGAGACTTCTGCTTTAATTTCTTAGATTCAAAAACTAAACAAAGAACTAAAAGTTACAAGCAAAAAGAATCAACATAAAACTTCACATGTTTTGCAGATTATGCGAATGGGGCTCTTGTTATTATTATTTGATATTGTCCCTCTAAAAGATGCATAATACCAGAGAGCATTCATATAACAAATGGACCAAAATGAATGCCAATAATGACTCCATCAAAATGACTGAGATTCACTATGGTTTAAATTTAGAGGATGAACACACAACATATAACAGAGTTTATTCACTCGCAAAAAAATCCTCATTTGTAACTCCAGGTAAATTTGACCATCACAGAGCAAGTTACTTTTTAGCTCCAATTAAGGAATGATAAATACAGAAGCTCAATAAATTATCCAACACATAAACTAGCACACACAATGACTCTTCATCTAAAATCTCCCTCATAAACCCACGTACTAATTCTGAAAGGAAGTCCAATCAAGGGTGTCTGAGATATAAATTCATACAAGAAAATATAAGACAATCACCAAGCCACAAGCACTCACACATTTCCTCTATGAATCATGGATCCTAAATACTTCAAACCATCCTTATCGAGGGAAATCCTCTCCTCACTAGCACTCACACATTTCCTCTATGAATCATGGATCCCAAATACTTCAAACCGTCCTTTTCGAGGGAAATTTAGAGCAGGTTCCTAAATTGATTTATATTCATAGTGGTACTTTAGCGTCTATATTAATTTATACGAGTAGGTTCCTAAACTTAGAGCAAGGTTAGTACTATGCAATCCATCAACTTCGGCTGGAAGACGAAAAAAAGAGGTCAGAAATGTTGAAAATAGGAAAGACAAATCATAGGGCTAGGTCGTTACATTTTATCGCAATACGAAAAACAAAGAAGCAGTTGAAAAATTGACGGCCAAATGTGCAACATCCCTTTGGCCTTTACGGATGAGTTCACTTGTGCGATAGTGCATGGTTAAGATTACAACTCCATCATGTAAAAGAACACAGTTCAGAACATCAGATACAGTTGCACTTTTCTACGAATTCACCCAACTATTATTGGAATATGTTAAAGTGCCTTAAAGTAAATAATTATATAAGGAATAGAAAGAAGAAAAAACAGAATGTAATCATACGCTTAGTTATACCAACCTGAACACGGCATATGACAACGGCACCATTCTTCACGAAGAGTACTTTCTTTTTCATTGGTTTCCTAGTCTTTGGATCAATTTGTTGCATCAGCTCAATAATCTCACATTCCTCAACAACTGCATGAATGTGCAATACAGCCTTGTACCCAGCAGTGAATATAGCCTAACAGCAGCATCAAAATCCATTTAACCAACAAAACAATAAGAGTCATATATCATAAAACAAAGTCCAAGGGAAAGAAATCATAGTTCAATCTGCATACGTTGTCCAGCAATTCAAGAATATGCAACTGAGCAACGAACTCATGAACTGCAGATATTGGTTTTTCTGCATGACAGAGAAGAAATTAAATCCCATATAAACACTAAAATGCAATCAAATTGATATCAATAATATGCAGACTATGCACAACGCAGCACACCAGCTTGTTTAACCAGAAAATATACTGAGAAAAACAAAAGACCAGTTTGTGCTGAGAGCTGACGATGGAGAGACATTCACAGAGATGACAAATAAAAACTAGCATATGAGTTAACACATTAACCTGTATTCGTTGACCCTCCCATGTGTCTACCTCCCCTGATGGATTAGATGTACCAATGATTACCTCTTTTTACAGTACGATTCTACGTTGCAGATCAAGTAACTACAGAAAAGATACAATTTTTCTAACATGATAAGGTAACCCATGCTTTGGTATAAATAAATGAAGTCCGAGTGACATTACTATAACTAAAACAAAACAAGTTGGCCATTGTTTTGCCATTAAAAAACACAAATCCGCATAATATGGTTGTATGTCCTATTTGGCATATGAACATATATGAGATTAGTAGTGTGGCTACAGCCTACAAGTATTTGTATTATTGTTTTGCCATTAAAAACACAAAAACATACCAACACTTGAAAGAACGAATCCGGATAATATGTCCTCTTCTTCAATGCCAGAGATTCGGACTCGTAGATTCTCACCAGGCCCTGCACTCCTAACTTTATCTTCATCACAATAAATGGCAAGAACTTTAACCTGAACCTGCATATATAATTTATGCATGAGCTTTTCATAGACAATGATGCTTGAAAGAAAAAAACAAACAAACAAGTAAAATAGAAAAACCAGCAACTGACATTAGAGAAAGTACCTTGTTTGGCATAATCAACAGGTTATTTCCCTCTCGTACACTACCGGATTCCACTTTCCCCATGACAACAGTTCCCATGTCTTTGAACTTGTCAATAATAGGCATTCTGAAAATTGAACATCAGCATAGATTATAAAAAGCAACTTTTATAGCTATACAATTTGCTTCCTCAGAAAAGATTTAGAATATGCCGTAGAGGAGTGAAAATCAATAACATGCAACATAACAATTAAATATCCAACAACCAAGACATCATTGTCCTTATTTGGATGTAAAATCTAACAAAGAGAAGTGTGGTTTTAGGTTCAATAAAGAGACAAGCCTTAGGCGATAAAAGGTTGTAAAAGCATAGATATGGTGACAAGGATCAGAGGTAATACCTAAATGGACCTTTAGGATCACGTAAAGGGACCTCAACAGCATCTAGTGCTTCAAATAGACACTGACCGTCCCACCACGGGCAAACACTCTTATCCACTCTTGTTTTCAGATTGGCACCAAGAAGACCAGATATTGGAAGAAACTGGATATCTGCAAATGGGATATATTTCAAGTCAACTACAATTATATTCAAACGACTAATTATAACAAACTCTATGCAAAATCCTGCAGAAATCTAAAGTTTAAAGAAGAACACCAAGATCCAGGAGGGTGTTAATATATTTTCCAAGTTAAGAAGGGACAAGTTGGTGGAGAATGCAAGAACCAAACTTTTCCCTATCATAGTATCCGCTATATTTCAGTGAGCCCATTAAGTCCTATTTTGCATCAACTGACTTACTGAAATATTGTTTCATTTAGAATGCATCCACTCACCTACAAGAACTATTGATATGTTATAAGTTCCAACCAAACTTCAGTTTTCTTCATCTTTCTATAATCTATGGTTTGCAGGAATTCTTTATTTTGTTAAATGGTTACTTCTGTTCTACAAGTTACACATTTTATATTTATAATTCGAAAGCTGAACATATGAAAGCAATTACTGTTTAATGATACAATAAGCTCCAAAATATTACTCAATTTTATGCCAAAAAAATCATTTAGATGTGAATACTTTTCTATACCTGTATGCCAATAAATTTAAATGTCCCAGGTTTTATGACAACAATCCTTCAATCCCATGACAACTTTTTTAGAATACACAAATGTTAATACATTACTAGTTTTTATGGCAATAACTTTGTAAACTTGTGATCTCTTTTGATAACCTCATTTTTTAAGCGTCATTGATTTTTATGATGAGAACTTTTCTAGTAACATTTGAAGAGTAATTGTCATAAATAAGTATTTCAGTTTTAGAAAACCGGCCATGTTCCAATATTTCTCGTCATAAAAAGCAACCATATCATGTTAGAATCCTGATAGATGTGTTAAAAGATTGTCATTACAAAACCAATCACCCATGCAAATGTGATTAAAATATTCACTATAAAACCAATTATGTTCAAAATTTTGTCCTTATAAAAAACTAGTCACATCATATTTTTTATGTAATTTTGTATATACAGATTTGAATTGTGAAAATCGGAAAGTGAGCACAGAAAACAAATAACAGGAAAATGAATAAAAAAGTCATCTAAACAAAAGAAGAAAAATATATATGAAGTTGAATGGCTAACTGAAAAATAATTAAAGTTATATGGGGAACTGGTGGAAAGATGGGTGTGGCCATATAATCTTTGACCTGTCTTAGGAGGTGAATGCATACATTGAAAACGGAACCATGCTACATAGATCTGTTGAAACAAAATCGCATTTAATGGGCTATTTGACAATTAGACAATTCTGTGATTGGGTGAGAAGAGATAGGGCATGAAATGCAGGGTCAGCACCGTCTTCTTTGATCCACACCGATGTATGATGAACAAACCACATGCAATAGCTTTTCTTTAATGTCTTTATTGCTATCTTAATAAACAGGCTAATATGCCGCCAACATTTATAGTTGGCCAGTCATGAAAGCAAATTATATGTAGAAATATCATCCCTAGTTACAGCCTTCAGTATGCATATCTAATATTATCTATGAAGGTAAGGTAATCAACTAGTTTCTATTTGTTTTGACATATCTTTTACATGCCTTAAAGTTGCTAGTTACCTGGTAAAAATATTTAGGATACATCATTTACAATATCTGTATGACACAAAAACCATATGTAGAAAAATTATCCCTAGTTATTGCCTTCAGTATGAAAATATATGTAGGTAATCAACTGATTTCTAATTGTTTTGGCACATCTTTTACTTGTCTTTACGATACGGTTACCTGGTAAAAATATTTAGGATACATCATCTACTAGTACTTTCACAAAGTTCAAGATCACATTATGTTCAAAAAGTACAATTGCGCACTTCTACAGAAGGGGTGTTTTAAAATGAAAAGAAAAGTCAAAATCAAAGAATAAAATTAACTTGTCAAATTAAATATATTGCAGACAATCTCAAGGTACTGAATTTACCAAGCTTGTCAGTTTTCATTTGTTCCAAATGCATAAACAAGTCACAACAGTTGTACTTCATGGAATTACTCAAAAGTGCAATAACAAAGAAAACTGAATAGCTCATTACTTAGTGGTAAGTTGACAAAATCAAGGAGTGAGAAGAAAAAGAATGTGTTTACCTTTCTTCACATTGTAGCCTGAGGACTTCAGAAACGGAACCATTTTTGCTTCAATTTCATCATACCTGTAGACTTAGACAGAATTGAAGAAAAGACCAAAGCCAAATGCTTATGATGCAACAAAAATTACAGCAACAAGCACCTCACCTCTCCTTTGCCCAGTTAACAGTGGGCTCATCCATTTTATTGACAACAACAAACAGCTTAGAAACACCCAATGTCTTTGCAAGTTGTACATGCTCACGTGTTTGGCCACCTCGCTCATATCCAGTTTCAAATTCTCCTTTCCGAGCAGATATAACCTGAGAGAGAAGCTATCAACATAGATACTATGTGATTACAGTACAAGACAACCAAAGTGCTTAGAAGCATAAGTTTTTACCAGTACGCCTATATCAGCTTGAGAAGCACCACTAATCATATTGGGTACATAACTTTTGTGGCCCTGAAAAAACCAAGAATCTATTGTAAATTGGTCTTTCGCCCAAAAAAGAGAAAACGATATATATTACATTGAACCAAAAAAGGGGTTACAAGCACATGGCTTGCAAGACTGCTTAACACATCAAGTTCATCAAGTATCTTATGAATGAATGCCCCTTCTGGTTATAAGCTTATAATAACAATTAATGCCACTTAAATGCAACTTAAAGAACTCTCATTTTTTATGAACCGGGTAAAATTCCAAATAAACTAGAAGTACCTGTGCACTGTGCAGTACATCAACCCAACTACCTAGCAAGTTTTCTGCTACAAACAGTTTGTAGATAATAAGGCAAAATTTTCTTTTACACAACAGTNAAAGACCCCATACACAGACTCCAAACCCAAAATTTTCCCAAATATCCATTCCATAAGAGACTATAAACACAAACCAACATAATAAAAGCATCATTGAAAGCTAACACCAAACAACTCTACATTTGCAGTGACTAACATTAGCTATGAACTTGCTATCGCCAACCAAAACAGGGACATATAAAAATGATATGAATTATGCAGACTAATTACTTGATGCACTTTATATATGAGAATTAATGTGATCATATTGCATATTCTAAGCAGTTAAGACGCTCGATTGTGGAAATACCGGTCGAGACTTTCATTTGAAATAGCCGTTATCACGATGCTATAGCGGTAAAAAAAATATTATGTTCATAAAACAAATATGAATATATATATATATATATAACTTAATACAGTAATAGAGTTTATAAAGTCGAACAATTCAAGTCAACACAAGCAACATGGTAATAGAGTTTATAAAGCTTAAAAACAACAAACGGAACCATGGAACCGAACTGATAAACTGAGCACAAACCATGCATTGTTCAACCAAGCATGAGCTGAAGTATTTTGGACTTGGAGTTGATGAGCAGAGCTTTGGACTTGCAATCCATACCAAAGTTGAAAGTTTGACCTAATTGTTTCTTTTGTTTATCTAATCGGTTTCCTTTTTGTTAGCACGCCTAAGTTTGGCTCTAAATAGCCCCAAAAAAATGAAACAACAAAAGCGCAATAGAATTGTTTAAATTAAAATTAAAAAAGTGTCAAAACAGCCCAAAAGAAAATTCAGTAAAAGCAACCGCTATTTGGTGTCAGAATTGCAGTCAATAGCACACTATTAACTGCATAGTGCATATCATGACAAATAATTATCAACTTCCCGGCCACAAATAGTCCATAGTTACGAAAAGTAATGAGTTATTTTCTACACAGCAAAAACCAAGTTTTCAACAAGTCCTTATAACCCCACCCCACAAACACCTAAGTGAACACTGGTATGTTCCTTCTTAATGGTAAAATGAGCTTTCTACCCATCAAGGCAATTAAGAATAAACAGCATTGAAGATCAAAATAATAAGATGCATCGTAGCTATAATTACAATGTCCTTACCTCAAGATTATCACAATAATCAGCTTAGGTTGTCAATCAAACAGTAACTCAAATGATAATGACACAGCTTATGCTGTCGGTTATATGGTTCTTTCATTCTTTGTCCAACTGGAATGACAATGAATTGGGTTTGATTGGCTTGGGTGTCGCATAGCTGGGTTAGGTATTCCATAATTCACTTTAAAGGCTTAAAGCAAATGAATTTGGTGAAGATTAACTACAAATGACTCAAAACCAAATTCAACCTATTTGATATAGATTTTACGTAAAAGAACATATCAGTTGATTACATGTTATATTCATTAACTTGCAAAAAACTAGAAGATATATGAAGATTGCCAATTGAGGGCAAACTCAAAAATAGAAAATATGTACATATGTATAGTTTTTGAGTAGGATTTCTTACAGTAATGTGTTCCGTTTATGGGAAAGTGTATGAACTTTCAGAATTTAAATAGAGAAACATGGACTCTTGAAAGGAATAATGAATCTGCCATGCTATAGAGATGTATGGATTTCTTATAGAATAAAATGTTTTTGTATATGTAGAAAGGGCTATTACAGATCATTATAGAGAATGAACTTAAAGAAAAAGGGATCTTTTAGAGAGGGCAGAGGGCGGAAATGTATTCACAGATCTAGAGTGAAAGAGTGAATTTCCATACAGAGTGAAGGAAGTTAAGGTAGTGTCAGCATGTAAATCTGCAATGAAAAAGTGATCACTTCATATGGATAATCAGCATACAGACAATTTTAGGGTAGATGAGAGAGTTATGCCAGTTGGTTTTTATAACATTCGAGGATAAGCTCGTAGCAATAATTAGAATGGGTTTGGTTGATTCTTAGTTCGACTACATAGGTTTGCATCCCATCACACACAAGGTGCAACCGCACGCAAACTGGCTGGGTTCACCAGCAGGAACCAATCATTTTAAGATGGCAACGCATTTCACATAATTTTTAGCTCTCTAACACATCCTCTAACAAAAAGGTGATATAATAGGTTATGACACTTGTGAGATACCAAGCAGCACCAGGTTTACATTGATGACATTTTCATCAATATGTCAAATCCATCACCAAAGTACAGTAGACATAAATGTTGAGAGAAACAAACCTACTTTACCTTAATAATTTAAAATGATTATTACTTAGGTAACATCTGCACGCGTTTCTCACAAAAATACTAACTGGAAAAGCTCAAAATTTTGCTTTCTATTTTGTAATCTTTGATGATGAAAAGATTCCAGATTGATGAAAAAGAAGTTACCGGCGCATCCAGTATGGTAAATCGTGTATTCTCTGTCTCAAAATGTGCTCTTCCAACTTCAACTGTTTTCCCCTATAGAGAGGATTTAACATCAGCAGATAAACAGGCGATATTTAAACAAAATAGCAACTAGCAACAACTAAAAAGGATGTGAAACATGCGAACAAACAAGTAATGAATAACCATTCGCTATAACGTTGAAATTGTCAATTAAGAGTAGATTAATACCTTAACCCTCTCCTCCTCATTGGTATCCATAATATATGCCATGTACCTAGAATTAAGAAAGAGAATAAAGGAATAATGACAAATGAAAACAAAACAAAAAAATCAAAGCAAAAAAAACCTGCCTGTTTAAGATGAGAAGAATACAAAAAAGTCGTTTAAAAAAGGAATAAGTAGCACAAGCAAAGCAAAAAGAGAAAGCAAAGAACAATAGAAATCAAGTCTAGATCAATAGTCCACAATTTGAAGCTTATGCCAGACCCAGAAAAAAGATTGCGAGCCAATCTCAAAGACTTTGTGATCAACAAACGGGAATATAGCACTTTTAATATGTTTGTGCCACCTTCTCCCCTTCCCCTAGTTTCTGATTATAGTGAAGCAAACTTCATGAATTACTACCTAAGTGAACTACTATTTGACCAAAGAGGAACATTGAAACTTGATCAACATCCAAGCACACAGAAATCATCAAGCTAAAAGTAAAGAAACTAGGGAGGGCACTAGCCACACAAACAGCATGCTTAAAAGACGGCACACATTCCCTTCGGCGTACCTGAGCCCAGGGCATAGGTAAATGTTTGATAAATCCACGATAAGAAAAGTTGTGATGATAAATCGAATAGGAATGAGATTGAAAGTAGCATGAATTATATATCAACTTTTTTATACTTCAAAATTGAAAAGGGCACTTTTCTTTGTACAATTCAAGGAAAAATATACTAGTTGTTGGTTCATAGGCGACATATGCACTTGGATCTCAATCATGAAAGTAGTCAAAATGAAAAGTTAGGTCACAAAGCTGGTCCTTAGACAACGCTTGTTGAAGAATCATACTCATCAATCGTCATAGAGCTATACTGCCAACCAACCCAACTCAAGCAAAGATCCAACAATTATCAGATTCAGCATCATATCATGAAGTAAATCTGATGTGCAAAATGATTAGAGAGTGGAAGAGCAAGCTAGGGTTTATCAATGGTGTTGCTTTCTTCTCACTATAAAATACATATCGCAATGAACACAAACGATTCACACCGACACCGTCCTACTCCTCAACAGAGAATCAGGCAAATACACTTGAAGAGTACAAAATAAAAAAGAGAACACTCTAAGCAAAATGTATGAACCATACACAACGCAGCAATGGTACACCTCAGCATAGGTCACAACAAAAAAGAAAAGCACTACTGCAGAATTTGCATCCATTTCATATTCAAAAAGATCAAGATCAACAAAGCCTTACCAGCTCTCTCTACTTTTATCCTTAGCTTCTTTTTCATACTTTTGAATCGTGCGCTCATCAACTTGGTCGCTGAGGTATAGTATCTGACCTCCAATGGTAGACTTCCCAGCATCTTCAGTCCACATAAAAAAGCAAAAATAACAACTAAGTAATTTTCCAAAAAGATTGTGAAGAACATCTAACTGAACATTCAGGTAAGCAAGCTCTAAGCTCCACAAAACCTTAAAAAGTAGCATTTTTCAGTAAATGTCAGTAAAGGTAAACAAATCTAAAAGGACATTTTCTTGGATAGCTAATATGTAAACCAGGTAACAAGAGTCGATAAAAATTGTTAAGTGGTGTTTTGTCATTAGAAACTTAAAACCGAATATAAACCCAAAACAAAATTGCTCAAACGCTGTAAAAGGTAATCTAAAAGACCAGTTTTTTATTAAAAATATCCCAGGATTGCCAACAAACAAAACCCTTGACTCCCCCCACCTGACACCACTCTGCCTCCAAATAGGACTTAAAATCGATACTCTGTGAAGACAACCAGATATGCTTATAAAACATTACATGACTGAATCACTACCATATCTGATTAAAAAACATTACATAACTGGATCACTAACTGTAAACTAAAAGTTTGAAAATGTTCAACTTCTTAGCTTTTAAATACATAGTGTGACTTAGTTTCGACATGTGTGATACCGATCTGTGTTTACTCCATAAATACTAATCATATACAAATGTATATTAGCTGTTGATTCAGAAATAAAAATAAGAAAAACAAGATGCAATCATAGAATTGCAACCAGGCCACAGTGATGCATTCAGTGCATATGTATCCAGAACAAAAGTGAATTTTCAAAATTCAAACATCTTGAGGAATGAACTTCAGAAAATTAACATACCAACATGACCAATGAAAACGACATTCAAGTGTCGCTTCTTCATATGACCCTCCACCGCATCCTCAATATGTTCTGAAGCAGAAGCTGTTGTCGCTTGTTCTTTTCCTGTAACTAATAAGCCAACAAGCTTGTTAAAATAATAAACAAAGATCTAACAGCATAAGTAGCTATTTATTGTCTTTCACACAACCTGGATCAAATGTAAACACACAATACCAATTAATTAACCTTACACAGAAGGTTTGGGTCGGAATACACGGTTAGGAAATAAGCATGTGGGAGTCGGTACATGACTCGTCCTAAGAATCTTTCCATATGGCAGAATGACAACCACTCATGGACCAGTTACTTGACCAAAAATTTCTCCAAAAGGTGAGAGAGAGATTGTAGCCTTGTAGGTAACATTTCACCGTGTTACCTAGTATGAAGAGGAAAGGGGAAGGAAAAACAAAGAAAGAAGGGACAAAAGAAAGCACCTTAAATGCTGAAGAAGTGAGATCTTCTTGACTCACTAGATGATCATAAGATGCTGATAACCTCAGAAACTATGGAAGGTAAGATCAAGATTTCTAACCTTACAATGATGACATATAATATATCATGTAGCAGATGTTTAGATTGATCTACAGAGTCACTAAAAAGCTCAAAACATTCAATCCCCAAGAATTATATCCTAGTGTAGTAAGTCTAAGTTAAGGAAATTTTGAAAGGCTATTTATGAATTTATAGGGTTGGTTTTGATGATGATATATAATATAAATCCCCAAATAACGAGGATCACTGCAAATGGCATCAGACTCATCTTCCTTAATGTTACCTCCCATACTCCTTAATAACATAAATATCCAAATATACCAATAGAATACTGAATTGATGAATGCTCCTTACCTTCTTCCATATCATCAGTGACTACAGACTCTTCAGGCTTCCCACCATTGGCATTAGGCATCATGTTACTATCTCCAGCTAGCATTTAATAAAATAATTCAATAACATCACAGAAATTAATGATCTCCACATCCCGTAAAGCTATCATGATTATAAGTGTGCCATCAAATTAATTTTTGCGTATTCAAACCAAAGAATCAGCATACAGTCCATAAGATCGCCTTTAAAATAGAAAGAAAAAAAAAAGAGACCAATGAAAATCCTAGCAGCAATAAAACTAGAAACAAGTACAGCATATGAGTTGAGCTTCAAAGCATGAATGTCCTCTTCAATGTTATCTAAGATTAGGAAACAACTTCAATAAAGCATTTGAATTGATGCCTACATACAGGACAAGGCTAAACCAAGAGGGCCTAAAGCACAGCCAAAGAAAGATCTACTTAAAATATTCTAGATGATCATAAAGCTATTAATAACCCATATACATATAATAGGAACAATCGACATACTAAACCTTACTCATAAATGCTTAGGAATAATACTTTGTGTCAAATGGTTAGATCCACCGTCACTGATGAAAACTCAAACCATAACCATTCACTCGCCAGGATATATATATATATATATATATCTTTGTCTAACATGTCACAATGAAATATGAGGAAGGCTAATAGTAAGGTCAAAATGTGTGCTTTGAACACTAATAGAATTATAGCCTCTTTAACAAAAATGATCACTACAAGTGGCTTCAGATACTTCATTCTTAGTATTACTATCAACCCCAACAGATCACC
This sequence comes from Carthamus tinctorius, assembly GCA_001633085.1. Taxonomy (NCBI): domain Eukaryota; kingdom Viridiplantae; phylum Streptophyta; class Magnoliopsida; order Asterales; family Asteraceae; genus Carthamus; species Carthamus tinctorius. The sequence continues at coordinate 2,463 of LUCG01071758.1, read as the reverse complement.
GTAACATGAACATCCAAATAAAATAAAGAATACCAAGTTGATGAATGCTCCTTACCTTCTTCAACTTTATCAGGAACTACGGATTCTTCAGGCTTCCCACCATTCTCATTAGGCATCAGGTTACTATCTTCAGCTAGCATTTGAAAAAATAATTCAATAACATTTAGAAATTGACTCATCTCCACATCCCCTTAATTCCTTAAAGCTATCAATGTTATAGAAAAGACGACGAAAGTGTTTTTTTTTAATAACCAAAGGGGGTTAGGAATCAGAAACACACAACAGAATCAAGTATAAATTCCGTGACGCCATTTTTAATGAACAGAAGAATAATTGAAACCCTAGTAGGAACAAAACAATAAACAGTTATACCAGATGAATCAAGCTGCAAGGCACGGATGTCCTCCTCAATGTTATCTATAATTGAGAAACAAGTTCAATAAGGCACTTAAATTGATACATACACACACTTACCCCGAAATGAGCCCAAAAAAAAAAGAAGTATAAAAGCAGAATTGGGTACTCAAGTGAGCACCATATACATAATTCAAAGATAAAAGTAACTACAAATTTCTTATAGGATGAAGTTGCAATCATGCGATGATCAGTAAAAAGCTCTGATTCATATTGAAGGAAGGCTTACCCATTTGAACTGGAGGAAGACGGTACCAACCAAGATAAGTGATCGACGTTAGAATTACAAAATTTCCTTGCACCTGAAATTATATAAGTAACAATAAGCGGAATTGACCTTTGTTAGATGAGGAGAAGGATAAACCAACCTGTGGAGAGATACGAGGAGCTTGGCGTGGCTGCTGAAAAGGAGAGAAGCGAAGCAGAGTGCGATGTGTTTGTATGGGCAAAAACCCTAATTTCTCTCAGTTCGGAAATTCCCCAATTCCAATTTCTTCATTCTTTCAATTTTATACTTTGGACCCTTGAAGTTATAAATGGTTGAAATTCTTGGTCCTTCTCAACTTTTTGTAGATAAAACAATTTTAAAAATCTCGACATGATCAAAATAATAAATCTATCTATCTATATATACTTAAGGGATAATTTCTTTCATGTCCTTCTAAAACTTCTAAATTACCTTTATATCCTTCTAAACTTTTAAATTACCTTTATATCCTTTCAAACTCTTAAAACTCTCTTATATATCCAAATCCCTATTTTAATACTTATTAAATCATTTAAATATAAATAATTATCATTATCAAGTTTAGTTATTTACAAAATTACGATATTACCCTTAGGTGTGTATATATATATATAAGATGATTGCTTCCCTATATAACTCTTGTTTTTTTTTGCCGGCCACCATTCTCGTTGTCTTCCCCGACGACAACTCCGCTCAACTTTCCAAAAATCATAATTCAATCCGCCACCTTACTCTGATCAAAAACTACAAAATCAGAAAACTAGTTCACATCAAAATCAATCATAAAGTGTCTTCAAAATCAAATATAAGGAACAAACCTAAAACCTAAAATTTTGATTTTTATTTGTTCGAATATGAAATATCAGACTTCCATATGATGCGAAGTGAGAACAGGAAGAATCAAAATTTTCTGATTTTTAAATTCTTTTTTGTTGTTGAAGTAGATTTTGGATGGAAAGCTTTGGATAGTTGGAACCAAGACCAGGAAACAAAAAACCCACCTTTATTGTAAAAACCCCTTTCGATTGTAATAAAAGAAAACCCACTACATGTGGTGGCTGGAGGAGATCAGATGGTTGCTGGTCAGCAAAGGCTACAGTGAATGGAAGGGTAAAAAAGGTGATAGAAGAGGGGAAAGGTTAGTAAGTGTGGTGGTTCTCGATGCTTCAAGGATCTGGTAAGAGGGGTATTTATCCACCACCCATCACTGTCAGGTGAAGCAAACAAATGCTTGGTAAATATAAACATTGAAGAAAGCAAATCATCCTAGGTATTATTAGAAGTAGATTTAAGAAGGGGGTGGGGAGTTCTATGGAAGATTCTACCAGAGAGGGAAAGAGGCACCAGGGAAGAAGGGGTAGGAAGGAGGTGTTGGGGATGATTATTAGGTTTAGGATATTCAATTGATTTAAATGTTTTTGGATTTGATTTAAATATAATAAGGGTAATATAGTAATTTTATAAGTAATTGAATTTAGTGATAATAATTATTAATATTTAAATATTTAATAAGTAATAAAATAGGTATTTAGATATATAAGGTGGTG
>LUCG01071757.1:0-14079 GCA_001633085.1 Carthamus tinctorius | reverse complement strand
GGCCATGCCCAAACGAACTGATTTGTTCTTTGTCGTTTACCAATCAGTTAAAGGTCGGATAGTAATGACATAGCCTCAATATTTGACCAATCAAAACAGTAATTCTTAACCAGTCAAATTTAATCTTAGCCATATAGTTAGTTAGCAAAGATACCACAAAAACTCTTATTCTCTTCTCCCCCTCATGCTGATCAGGATCGTCCTAATCAACATGCTTTCTCTTTAATGAAGTAGCCTGAGTATGACAAGTAGTCTCCAAACTTGAGCTCCGTTGGATAAATATTTCAAGGTATTCTATAAAGCTTTGGTAGAGTCAGAGATAATATTGTTTAGGGTTCTAAAGCCATTGATTACTTCAGTTTGGAATGAATGAAACTCTAAGGCTCTAATGGTTTTGGTCGGTTCAGAAGAGCTTCTTAAGATACTAGCTAAGTCAACATCAAAAGAATTCAGAGTAGTAAGGATAAAATTTTTGCAAACAACAAATTCTTCAACTCTTCAATAGAGAAAACATCAGATCGTCATTGCTGTTGAATAGGTGGTTGAGTCGGTTGAGGTTCAGATATCACTCATTTTCCATTTATAATGATCTAGCTCCTGGTAACTCCTCCCTTAAAATTTCTCCTTCATAGATTCACGGGTAGCCTTTAAGGCACCGTCTAATTACTCCCGTGACACAAAGTCTGGTAAGCTCACACCTGGTCCACTTAGGATACCAGTTGACATGACAGTTGAATTGGTTGCATGACATGTGTTGAGTGTTGGTATGATAGTAGCATTGACATGAATTCCAACCGATCCTTATAAGATGTTATCTAGTGACTCCACTACGGTTGTTCCAGCAAATCTTTGAAGGACTGTGATTTCAGCTTTATCATGTATCCTAATATGTTTATCAGACTATAGACTTGATTGTGGACAAAGTAGAGGCGAGGACTGGGGCAGGAGACCTCTTGTTTCAATATCTATTCCCTCCAAATGAGGTTCAGATAAATTTTGAGCTACGCCCCCTTGAGCAATTGAAACTAGAGTTTGTTGAAAGGTTCCAGAGTGGCCGAGAGGGGTGTGCAAATGTATTCCTGGGTGAGGAATGCCATCTTTAATATTGGACAACAAGACATGCTTGTTAGTAGTAGATGTAGATGCCCGTTTAGTATAGGTTTAGATAGGGCTAATGTTTTCTTGTGGCCTTGTCTCACACTCACCAAATTCTTTTTTCCTTCATTCTCTTGACTAATCTATTAAATGATCTTTCATCAATCTGGGAAATAATGGGACTACATTAATTCAATGGATGTTCTTTGAGGATCTCCAAAAAAGTTGGATATTCTATTTTTAGTCTATCAATCTCCAAGCGTTGGTTGTTGGCTTTTATCGAAAGATACAAGGCTCAGGGCATAATCCTCTCATTAGGATCAAAAGTATTCATAGAGAGTGGATGAGATGGGGCTTCACGTTTGATTGATGGAGTTGGGTTCTCATCATCAGAGTGAACATCTTCTTTTCTAATCGCCGCCATTACAATCTGTGAAATATATTGTTAGTACAAAAACCCCTTTTTGAATTTTTTCACAAATACTTTGATATTGAAAAACTTCAAATTTTGTAAGACAATCGGGTCTCAAAGAAATGAAACCCAAAGAATGTCGGGTCCCACAGAAACGACATTTGAAAAAGGTGAGAATGTCTATTCTAACTTGAATCAATATTTGATAACTTTTGAAAAAGAGAGAATATCGATCCTCGAAGGATCGATGTTTGAGAATGTCGATTATGACTTGAATCGATATACTTTTGAAACAGAATGTCGTATCTTAACTAATTTAAAACTTGAGAATATCAATTCCCACAGGATCGATATTCACATATGATGTAAAATGTCGATCTTCAAAAGAAATCACAAACACTTAATCACTCAAACGAACCACAAAACTCACTTAAAAACAAATAAAATTTATGAACTTACGAAGAACTTGATGAACACTAATGAACATGCATACACCCCATTAGAAAAAGTAACGAATACACAAAAAATACACATTGTTGTTAAAAACACATTTTAATGATAAAAAATTAACACAAAATATGCTCAAAAGAAAAAATATCAGTAAAAAACAACAAGAACGTGAATAGTTTCTTGATGCTGAAGCTCAAGAAAACTGTCATCGATCCACATCATATCAGCATAGGTATATAAATGTAAGATATGAGTTCGAAATCACTTACTTGATGATGATCCATCACAAAACATAAAGTCACGAATGAAATCCTTTTGAAAAACACAGACTCTTTGTACTTGAACACTTTAAACTCAAGAACTAAAAAGTCTCGTAATAAAATTCAAATGAAGAAGCGATTTCTTTTTATATTGAATTTTAAACGTGTCACACGACGATCAGACCACCAAAATACTTTGACTTCAAAAAGTCAAATATCGGGTCTCACTTGAGTACAAAATGTCTATTGTAACATAATCGATATTCAAACACACCCAAATATGGATTCTCGAAGAAAAACGAATGTTGATTTCAAGCACAATCGATATTCTACAGAATTAGAATATCAATCCACACTATGAATTATTTTACTGTTTAAGACCAAATATCGGGTCTCAAGGGACCGATGATGAGATAAGAATATCGATTCTAACTGGAAATGAAAACCATTGTTCACATGAGAAAGTCAATTCTAACTAAATCGATATTCTCAATGTTGAGAATGTCGGGTCGTATAGGGATCGATATTATTCTATTTTGAGAATGTCGGGTCGTATGGGAATCGATATTCTTCAAGTTAAGAATGTCGATTCACTGATTTTTTTTCAAAAATTTTTACTTTTCAATTTTTTTAACTTTTTCAGTACAATAAGTCTAAGAACAACATTAATACTCCCCCTTGAATAATACCTTAAAATTTAAGTTGTATTTTCATTATCAAGAGTTCGTATCATCTTTTATTTTAAACATTTCTAGAGAATCAAAATATACTTATAGTCCTAATACCAATGATCTAAGTTTATCTAATAAGCTCCCCTACAATGAATATTCAACAGATCAACCAGTATTTATCATTGAGAATTTTTGAATTTAAAAATAATGAAAATTCATAAATTATGATTTGACTTTATTTTAAAATTCAAATCCTTGAAATATCCATAATTGCCCCCTATCAGACCTGTTGGATTCTATTTTAGTTGAATAGAAGTACAATGTTCTTTTTGTAATTGCTTGATAGTTGAATGTTGCATAGTATTTATTGTTTTGTTAATCCCTAGGTTTAGGGTTAATGATAATTGTAACCATTTAGCCGTACGCACATAATCTTTGTAGGGCAATTGATCATCAATACAATCAAACCGACGATTTTGATTCCAATTAGTACTGTTTGATTGTTTGTTCTTCGCATAATCACTATTCTGGGCTTCACAATTGACATCGGAGCAGGGGACTTCTGAGTTTGGTTCAAGGTTTAATCAAGTTTGACAAACTTTCTTGGTACGTACTCATTCAATCGAATTTTAGCTTCTTATTTGAAAGTGAATCTCCATTCTGTGATAGGTTTATTCAAATAGTTAATTCTTGGTGATAGGATTACTTTTTAATTATAAAATCATAGTTGGATTCCTTTTTTCTTAAATCGATCATGTTGTTTGTTATCCGGGTCTTGAATTTTTGTTTTTGTTGATTTAAATGATCTGTTTTAACAAAATTAGAACATCTGGGTCTCTTGATTTCATAATATCTTCATGGTTTAAATTAGATTGCAAGCGTTTTAGGGTTCTTAGAATCTTCCTAAACAAATCGAAGAACACTCGGTAAGTATTCTATTCTTTGTCTCGATATTCTTTAATTGGAAACTATAATCTGGACTTTAATGAGGATCACCTATCCAGATTGCTTATCCAATTTTTCACGGATTCCTTATTTCTCCCGAATTTCACTATTACCGGATTTCATACATGGATTCCTGACTCAATCGGATTTCCCTCCAAAATTTGTTCCTACCAGATTCCTATCCAGATTGCTCATTTACCGGATCCTTTTGTGAATTCGGAATTTTGTCTGAATTCTTGTTAAATCTGGATCACTATCAGGATTCTGGCTGGTTGGTTATTATCCGGATACGTTTATCCATATACCTTATATCTGGATTCCTATTTGAAAACCTTCTTTCGGCTTCTCACTCGGATACCTTATACTGTTCCATGTTAGTCTTATGTGATACTGAACACCTTGAATCAACTCAATAAATCTCACAATCATACAGTGAGAATGTTGAAAGAACTCTTGGGAATTGGCTCCGAAACCAAGCCACCGGTCCTGGTGGTTGGTGAATACCAACAATAGAGAGAAGAATGATACAACTTTTGAACAACATAGATGTAAATCTATGGATATCAATTTTAGGACCCATAGAGGTATTTGTAGAGATCGATACCACTCTTACACCAAACATAAAACCGGAACTTCCCGCCTACAAGTTTCCAAAGCTATATGATAAGTACAATTATGCTCAAAAGGCTCATGTTGCTATTGATAAAAGAGTGCTAACCATGGCACTTTCGAACGATATCTTCAATAGAGTTAAAAGTTTAGAGTTAGCAAAGGCAGTCTAGGATGAGATAGAAGCCCCAATGCAGGGTAGAACGAAGTCAATGAAGAGCAAGAAGCATAATGATATGAGTGCTTATGAGGCTTTTAAAGCTCGAGAATCAGAAACTCTGACTAACTCATACAACCAACTTAATGGCATCGTTAATGATCTGGGACGAAACGAAGTACACAAGTCCAAGTATGAGATGAACATCAAGTTTTAAAAACCTTAATGTTGAATGGAAATATGTGTCAATGAACTTACAAATGACTCAAGATTTGGAAGATATGAAAAAAAGAAGGATTCTCTTGCATTGATTTCAATGAAGCGAGGAAGTGCAACTAGGAAGAAGAGCACTCCATCAGTGGTTGTTGAAAGTTCTGAAGATGAGCCTGCTGATGATTATAGTGATGAATCTGATGACGACATTAAGCAGGTAACTGAGGGTTTAGCACTCCTGACCAAGGCCGTTACAAAGAAGTATGGAAAGAAGAGGTATAGCTCAAGGGTCTATGACAAATTCAAATCAAATCGAAGGATCGAAGAAAACTACCGATTCAGAGGAGACCATAGAAGTTAAGATCGCTAAAGATGCAGATTACTACACTAGATAGGCATCTCTTCTAAGAAAGAAAGATTAAGGAAGAAGCCTGATATCGCCTAATTTATACATATTTATTCCCATCGATATCGTTGTTTTATGCTTAATTGTGGTTAAATTCATATGTGAATAGTGCTAATTTGGTGTATTTTGCAGTTTCAGGTTAATTTGGGCAGAAATAATAAAAAGAGGGCAAAAAACGTCAAAAATGAGTACTTTGTGAAAAGAAATGAAAATAAGGTAAACTTACTCCCTAAGGCATGTAACTTGCTCCCCACGACGTCCAGCTTGAACCCTAAGAAAGGCATCGGATCAGATTTGGAAGGTGAATCAGATAAAATCCGGCCATGCTTATCAGGTAGGCTCGTGCCGCAACCCTATATACTCGCACCGCAAGGTGGGTTCTGCCCGTTCATTATAAATACAACCTTTAGCCTCATATTCCAAAGAGTCCGATTTCTGAGAGCTTTTTCATACAATAGAAATTACGTCAGAAACCATGGGATCCATCTAGGATTTCTAGACAAGAAGAAGAAGACTCGAGAAGACAACGCATATGAGGAGGAGATTCACGAGGATTCTACATCAAGACTGATTGTCTATGGTTTGTTTTGATTTAGGCATTGTTTGGTAAAAATAAGTTAACTTATAAGTTAGCTTATAAGTCACCTTATAAGTCAGGTACATGTTTGCATGGACCATAAGCTAGCTTATAAGTTAACTTATAAGCAAGATTTTTGAAAAGCTACTCTCACTAACCTTTTGGTGACTTATGGGACTTTTTATTTTTTATTTCAAATATACCCTTGCTAAGTTTTATACAACTAATTTTCAAACATGTCTTTTTTTGTCCTTTTACAGTCATAAGCTACCTTATCAGCTAGTTTTTGTGAAACGCAACTTATTCATCAGCTACCTTATCAGTCATAAGCTACCTTATCAGTTATAAGTTAACTTATCAGCTAGTTTGCCAAACATAGCCTTAGATTCTATGACTAGTATGTCTATGTATTAGCTTCTTTGTGTTTACTAGGAATTGATGAACTCTTGATGAATGTTTGGTTTTTAATCTTATGGTTTGATATTTAATTTCTTATTGATCTTGATTCAATTCTTATTTATGGCTTTAACCTTCGTTATTTTAATCCATTAATTGATTGTATCTAGTGGAAGAGAAATCTCCCAAGTTGAATAATTTCATCTGCCTTCGCTTTGGTGACCTAGCAGGCAATCTACCTGAAAAGGAGATTGGGATTGAGGTCTGATAATCTGGTTATGAATGGGGTATAAACCAATCCTTGAGGAGAAATCCCTTAGACTGAAGAATCAGGAGACCGCCGGTTAGTTGACTAATAACCTGGATTGTATCAATTATATGAAGTTAGGAGGAGAAATCCCCAACTTTATTATAATTGTTATTAAGTGAAACTAGGAGAAATTCAGTTGAACGAATCCTAGGGAATTTATGTATCAAAGTTTTAATTGTGAAAACCAAACTGATTCAATAGGGATTCTTATTCATAGTGAATACAATCTTTTCCAAGTTGTGTTTGTTTATTAGTCTTCATCTTCTTGACAACTTTATTTATTAATAGTAGTTTTAGTTAAACCATTCTTAATTGCAAACATGTTCAGATTAATTAATAAAGCTTTAATATCTCATCTAGCTTAAGTGTTCCCAGTGGTAAGAACGATACCTGGTACTTACCTATACTATACTATTCGCGATCAGGTCATACTTGCTTGTATTGTGGTAGTTTAGTTAAGGTATAAAAAGGGTTTTAATTTGGAGGTAGTTTTATAGTGTAAAATTACCACATTAGAGCCTGATGGTGGAAGAGGAGAACTGGGTGAACGAGACTTCCTCAGACGAAAAAGAGTCTCACTTCACTCAAGTGTTCTTGATGGGATCAATTCAAGATGAATGATGATTCTCTTGAGTCTCCTAGCGATGATGAGGTATGTTCAAATTCCAAAAATGATTTACTTTTGAAGATTTGAGAGATAAAGTTTGAATTTCTTGACCTAAAAAGAAAACTTAAAGCTGAAGGCAATTGCTCAAGAAACTCAGGGAAGAGAAACAAATTTTCAAAAGCTCGTTCGAGGAAACTGAAAAGATCTTTGAACGAGAAAAGGCTATCTTTAAAGATAAAACCTCAGTGCTTGAGAAAAATTTGTCTGATTTGCAAAAGGATTTCCACTTTTTTTTGAACAGCGAAAGGGAAGCAAGACCCGAGCTTCAGCACTGCCATCACCTAGGCCAAGCAACCCAACGAAATTTTATTAAAAGTCTAGCATGAAGCTATTCAAAAGGCATACAAAGCTAAAAAGACAAGAAAGGGTTACAACACCACAACAACCAATTCAAGGAATTACAATTCGCCCAGTATTTTAACCACGTAAAAAGAGAGGCTTGAACTTCATCCATCACCAACGGGGCCATGAACATCTTGCTATTAAACACAGTGTTGTTCCAAGCTTTCCAAATATGCCACAACACCCCTCCAACTACAACCTCCAAGAACATCTTCCAATTCTTGTCCATCCCTAGGTCCGAGACAGGAAACAACAAGTGTTCCAAACAGAGCATTTATCTCAAGTTTAGTCTGCACCATTTGAAAAACCAAGCCCAAATAACCTGTACTTTTGGGCAAAATAGGAAAACATGATCCACGGTCTTTTCGTCAACGTCACAAAAGGGACAAACGATAGAGGGAATATTAATTCCTCGAGAACGTAATTTTATCCTTATGGGTAGTCGCTTAAGTAATAATCTCTACATAAAGCAATTAACCTGAGGGAGGAGCCACTTATTCCAAAAACATAGACTTGCAAAAGGAGAGTTGATCACATTATTGATTATGCCTCTCAATGATTTTACCGAGAAAATACCATTCGAATCTCCTTCCCAACGCCATCTATCTTTTTTTTTCGTGAGAGTCAAGACTTGCACCAGACTTTGTAACTCCTCTAGCTTTTCCTCCAATCCATCTGTCTCTGCCATATTAATTCTAGACCAATTCCAAGTGTAGATTATGCCAGCTCCAGGTGTACATCTACTAGCGATGGTACATGTTTTATCATTATCTAACCCGTAAAGATCCGGGAACATCGAACATAAAGAAGTAGAACCAAGCCACCGGTCAGTCCAGAACTTGGTTTTATCGCCTTTTCCCATCTCCCGGGTAAAGAAATCTTCGATATTCAAGTTGAATCTTTGAAGAGCAGCCCCGTTTTTTACTATGTTTAACCAAACACCCGGTTTTTTGGAACTTAAGATTGACTTTGAATCTCTACCCCAGATCCCTTGAATAGATTGAATAAATTTCACCCACAACGCAGAGTCTTCGTTCATAATCCTCCACCGTCATTTTAAAAGAAGAGCGATGTTTACGGCTTTGAGCGAACCTATTCCAAGGCCACCAAGATTTTTCGGTGCAATTGTTTTCTCCCAACTAACCCAACAAAATTTGCTCTTTCCTTGATCGAAAACTCCCCAAATGAATTTTCTCCTAATCGCTTCGATGGTGTCGATCACTTTTTCGGGGGCTTTGGAAAGAGAGAAGAAATACAGAGGAATACTACCCAAGACCGATTTGCACAACGTCACCCTACCTCCCAAAGAAAGGGATTTAGCTTTCCAGATGGAAAGCTTCGCCTTTACTTTATCTATAATGGGTTTCCAATTTTTAACGAGACTCATATTTGCGCCAACTGTAATTCCGAGGTACGTGAGGGGAAGCTTGTCAATCGCACATTTAAGGAACGATGAGAAGTTCCAAATTTCATCTAGTTGATCGTGAGTACAAAGATTTGCAAATCAAGTTTCCAATATTGAATGAAGGAAAACAAAGACTTTTTCAAAAAGATAAAGGATCTTGAGGAAATCAATTTAAAACATGGTCAAACTTAGTAGACATTAAATCTGTTGACTAGCAACCTCGAAGAGAACTGATTATTCAATGCTAAACAAGACTTAGGTTTTGCTAAAAATAGGGTTTTGAAAAAGGCACCTTCCACTATGATTTTGATCAAATAAGTGCCTCCAAAAACATTGAAAAATACTTGTGAATTATGAAAGACAATTCACAAAGTGTTGAACTTGGAAAATACACAACTCAGAGAGACCAATGACGTAATTTGAAAATTGAACTTGAAATAATTAAAGATTTTGCACTTAGAAAATTTTGTAAAGACAATGTCACTAATCCAACATGTCACTGAACCATAATGGTAACAAATCACGGATCCATATTGGAATCATGTAACGAATCCAATTGGGCCAAGTAGAGTCTAATCGGGTCACATATTCAAGTTATATGAATCTCACGTGTTCAAACTATCGTGAGATGATAAATTCATCCAAGAGATGAAAAAATCATCCGCGATATGAGAAATTAATCTAAAAAATATGATATATTCATAAAATTCCAGATTTCAAATTCCACTTGTTTTAAGATCCGTAATATGACAATTTATTGCAAGTTCAAATTTATAATCTGTGACATTTTAAGTCCAAAATCATTAGATCATGACAAATTCAAGTCCAAATTACAATGAGTTCGAATTGAAGGTCTTAATTTGAGTTTCAATTAATTGAAGTCCAAAACCCCAAGTTCGAATATGGTTTGAACAAAAACCATATTTTACACTTATTTGAAATGAAACACATGTAAATTAGGCCCAAAGTATTCTAAGGTTATACATATTCCTAATTTAATAACAAACCCAATGAGCCTATACACTCTTTCATTGTTCAGATTTGTGATTACAAAATTTAAATCTACAAGTCTAATCGATATATGATGATCGATTGAATACCTATTAGACAATGTAGAAACCGGAGATACAATTAGAAAGACACACACATAAAACACTGAATTTGATCTTCAACTTCAATAATACGCGCACAAGCGATGATAATCCAGAAAGACTGGATTAGAGAAGGAAATGAGTATTTATAGGATAAATGAACATGAACAGTTTAATGATGTCACGGATGGCACTTGGCATTCTATGAATGGACCACGTAAGTCACGGACACGAATGAAGCGTCGCTCTGTGACAACACATGTCACGGACGCTAGACGCGTGTCAATTCAATGTTATGGAGATGATCCATGACAACATATATCACGGAAGAGGACCCGTGACAACTCATGTCATAGATAAAGATCTGTAACAATACATGTTACGGATGGTAACTCACCATAGAATGATCCGTGACAACACATGTCATGGATGAACCAATATCCATAATACCAACATATGACACGAATGAATATCCATGAGGTTTGCAAGATTATCTCATACATACCACGTACGTAATATGAATCCATGATAACTCATGTCACGGATGCATGTTACTAATGTGACACAAAATGAATCCAGGTAGGCCTAAATCAATTGTGTGAGGCCCAAACCCAATTCAGTAGACATTTTCTCAAATAAAACATTTAATTCTCGAAAATACATCACAACAAAAGATGTCCAACTTTTGTTTGATAAAATCCATATTTCCTCTTTTACTCCCCTAAACAGATACAGTAGTTATTCTATCTGTTTAGAGTTAGTATAACTTACCTGGTAATTAAAACTCTCCCCCTAGAACACTGAATACCTGATTTTCTGAAAAGACCCAAAGAACACTCCCCCTTGACCCTTGTAAGCACTTAACAACCAGCTTAGTATCACAAATTTAGGAAATATAGAATAGTAAAATGTAAGTAAAAAGAATATAATACAAATATAAAATGAATTTCAACAAATAAAGAATGAAAAGATATACAGATTAAACATAAATCTGTATATGAAATCATTCTATATTGTGAAAATCAATTTATATACAGATTGTATATGAAATCATTCCATATTGTGAAAATCAATTTATATACAGATTATATTTTCTTATCTATCATAGCAAGTCTTGAGACAAGAAACTTGAACCGTTTTTCATCCAAAACCTTTGTAAATAGATCAGCCAACTGATAATCAGTACTTACAAAATACAATTCAATATTCCCTTTTTCAACATGATCTTTAAGAAAATGATACCTAATATCAATATGTTTGGTCTTGGAATGCTGAATGAGATTGGCTGAAATTGCTATGGCACTCTTGGAATCACAATAGATGGGAATCTTCTTATAGTTGAAACCATAATCTCTGAGCTGAGTCTGCATCCACAACACCTGAGAGTAGCAACTTGCAGTTGCCACATACTTTGATTCAGCTGTTGAAGGAGAAACACATTGTTATTTCTTTGAAGCCCAAGAGACCAACTTGTTACCCAAAAACTGTAAGTAGCCAGAAGTACTTTTTCTATCCAAATTGCAGCCACCATAATCAGCATCTATATAAGCTTGAAGCTCAAATCCCAAACCTTTAGGATACCATAATCCAACATAAGGAGTGCCCTTCAGATATCTCAAAATCCTTTTATTGCAACCATATGTGAGTCTTTTGGTTTTGCTTGATATCTTGCACAAACACCTGTGGCAAACATGATATCTAGTCTACTAGCAATCAAATACGTGAGAGAACCCACCATGCTTCTATATGTTTTAAGATCAACATCTTTACCAGTATGACCAGGACCAATTTTATCGCCTGTAGCCATAGGTGTACTGATAGAAGTACAATTTGACATAAGAAATTTCTTCAGTATATCAAAAATATACTTTGACTGATTGATGAAGATCCCATTTAAGAATTGTTTTACTTGCAATCCAAGAAAGAAATTGATCTCTCCCATCATGCTCATCTTGAATTCCTTAGTCAGGATGTTCTCAAAATACTTGTGTAAATCTAGACTAGGTGACCCAAATATGATATCATCCACATATATCTGTATCAAGACAATGTGCCCTTCCTCATGCTTGATAAACAAAGTTCAACCCACAGGACCTTTCTTGAATCCTGACTTGAGAAGATACTTAGGCAATTCATCATACCAAGCTCTAGGTGCATGTTTGAGACCATATAATGCCTTGTCTAAGATGTACACATGATCAAGTTTCTCAGGATCCACAAAGCCTTCCAGTTGTGAGACATAAACTTTTTCTTTCAGATGACCATACAAGAATGCAGTCTTAACATCCATTTGGTAGACTGTGAAACTCTTGTATGCTACATAAGCTAAAAACATCCTAATTGCTTCTAATCTTGCTACAGGAGCAAATGTCTCATCATAATCCAAACCTTCTTGCTGTATGTATCCTTTTGCCACAAGACGGGCCTTACTTCTTACAACCACTCCATGTTCATCCTTCTTGTTCTTAAAAATCCACTTAGTGTCAATGATAGTCTTCAAGTCAGGTTTTGTCACTAATCTCTAGACCTTTAAAGCTTCAAATTGATTCAATTCCTCTTGCATAGCTTTAATCCAATCTAAATCTTCTAAATCCTCTGACACTCTTGTAGGTTCTATGTTACTCAAGAAGACTGAAAAATTACACTTATTAGTAGTTGCAGCCCTAGTTTGAACAAAAGAACTTGGATTACCAATAATCTGATCTATTGGATGACTTCTTGTCCATTTGGTAACATGAGGAAGATATGTTTGATCATTCACTGATTCAGGCTCAGGAAACTCTAAACATTGATCTACTTTTGGTTCAGGTTATACAAATTCTACAATAGGAGTTGCTTCCTGTGAAGACTGTATATTTTTATCAGTTTGAACAATAGGAGATTGCAGTTCAGAAGAATCCTGATCAGTAGTTATAGAAGGAGAGGGAGGAGCAGATACTGAAGTGGATGATTCTGGAATATATTGAACAATTGCTCCCCCTGAATTATTAACAGATTTCTTAGGAGCTTCAAAGAATTCATCATAGAAATATTCAAATAGAAAATCATGATCAAATTTAACATAAGAAGAAAAACTCTTTGAAGACTCAACATCTTTTGATATAACCTTCTTAGATGCCAAAATACCAGAAACTTCAGGTGCAGAACCTAAATTTGAAGAATCTAACTCAGAAATTTCATCAAAATGAACATTGATGCTCTCTGTTACCACCCTAGTGTGTTTGTTATATACTCTATATGTAACAGATGATTTAGAATATCCAATGAAAATCATCTCATCAACCTTACTGCCAAATTTTCCTTTGTTTTCAGTTTCTATGAGTCCACAAAGTGAAGAAGATGATAACTAAGAGGAAGAATAAGGGTATGAATGGTAAACACAGATCAAGAACACAGATATAACCAAGATCAAAGCTCAAGAACAGATAAAATGGACACTGTGTAAAGATAGCTTGCCAAACACACTTTCTTCACTGATATTTTCCTTCTGATATTTCTACTTAGATATTTCTTTCAAGTTATATTTCAAGTGATTTCAGATAGATAATAAAACATAAGGCTTACCCTCCTTTATATACTAGGAGGGAAAAGCAACAATTACAGTTTACCCCCTTGGGGTTTACAAAGGTTAACAAAAAGGAACTTAAACATAAATAAACAATTACAAGAAATAGGAAATTACAATAAGGGCCCTCTGACTTCTATACAATACGAATCAGGGTCTAACAATCTCCCCCTTTGGAGAGAAGTTAGAAGGGCGGCAGTCTCTGTAGCAGCGGCTCCCATGTAGATAACTAAAGATAGTCTTCTAACGGAGCATGTAGAACCGCGAGTTGTTCCGCGTCAAAGAGCTGGTCCCCTATGTCACTCAGGGAGTCCACAAAGAGAGGGGTGGATCCTGAGTGAGAAGGCGTTGTTGTCGTCGCGGAAGCNGAGGCGGGAGCGAGATCAATATGAAGTCTCTTTGCGGCTGGCTCCTCCCCCTCATGGCGATCCGAACTATCCGGGTTGTCATGGCGCCGCTTCGGAAGCTGAGACTGGCCACGGTATGTAGCCTCGAGCTCCCGAATACG
>LUCG01071733.1:0-10465 GCA_001633085.1 Carthamus tinctorius | reverse complement strand
CCTATCGCAAAGAAATCTAAACTGTCACACCTCGCGTTTCCGCTTTAGCGGGGTGTTACAGTTGGTATTTGAGAAGATGCATTTGTGGATTTAGAATGAGATGGTTCAGAATGACTAGTAGAAGCTTGATCTCCTAAATGAGCTGAAGAGGCTCTGTCAACATTTACAGAGGCTCTGCCAATATCCCCAGAAGCTCTGTCAGCATTCACAGAAGCTCTGTTGGAATCATCAAAATCTTCATACCAGTCATGGAACAACTTTTCAAGATCCTCTGTTATAGTTGCAGTTGGTGATGCTTCAGCCTGAATCTTAAGTTCCTTTGTGAACTTATCTTGGGTAACCTAGAAAGAATCATCAAAATCTACATTAGGGCTTTCGACAACTATTTTGATTCTGGGGATATAAACTTTGTAATCTTTAGAGTCCCACGTATATCCAATAAAGATACCATTATCCCCTCCTGGATCAAACTTTCCTATGGGTTCCCTATCATTTAATACATAGCAATTACACCCAAAAACATGAAAGAACTTTATGTTTGGCCTTTTGTTATGTAAGAACTGATAAAAAGTCTTCTCAAAGCGTTTCACCACCAAGGATCTGTTCTGTGTATAGCAAGCAGTAGACACGACTTCTGCCCAAAATGTAAGTGGTAATCAGAGGCATTCAACATTGTTCTGGCAGCCTCTACCAGAGTTCTGTTCTTTCTTTCCACCACTCCATTATGTTGAGGTGCCCTTGGTGTCGAAAAGTTGTGTGTGATCCCAACAGAGGCCAGGTAGTCTTCAATGATTGAATTCTTAAATTCAGTACCATTATCACTTCTTATGACTCTAACATGCACACCATGAAAAACTTGCAATCTCTTTAAGAGATTGATTAGAAGCATGGGAAGTTGAGATTTCTTCTTAACAAACTCCACCCAGGTATAGCGTGAGAACTCATCTATGACTACAAGAATGTACTTCTTTCTTCGCAGGCTCTGCACTAAAATAGGTCCGCAGAGGTCCACATGCAACATTTGCAGAGGCTGATCATAAGAAGGATCAGACTTGGTTTTATGGGAGGACCTTTTGAGCTTTCCCATTTCACAAGCTGAGCATAGATGATCCTTCTTAAACATTATCTCAGGGAGACCTTTGACTAACTTCAGCCTAACCAGTTTTTCAAGGGTATAAAAATTTAAATGACAAAACCTGGTGTGCCAAGGCCATGCTTCTTCGTTTTTCATAGAAGAGACCAAGCAAATTTCTTCTTTGGCATCTAGTGTATCAAAACACAGAAGATATAAGTCTCCTCTTCTGTTTGCTCTCATGATCTCAATGAGGGTGTCAGTCTTGTAGATTATGCAATGCTTGATTTTGAACATGACATCCATCCCATTATCACACAACTGACTCACACTTATCAAATTATGCTTCAGGCCATCGACATAAGATACTTGATTCATAGAGATCTCTCCTTTTACAATCATCCCATATCCCTTTATCTTCCCCTTCTGATTTCCTCCAAAAACAACAGAACTTCCTTCTTGATTGACATATGATGTGAGTAGCTCTAGTGTACCAGTCATGTGTCTCGAGCATCCTGAATCAACATACCAGGTGGACACATGCTGTTTCCTCTGCAATCATTCAACAGAAGGTTTAGGTACCCACTTCCAGTTGGGTCCTTTCAGATTAGCTTGTTTAAGATATGCCACAACATCCTTTGATTTGGGCTTACACTTCTGTGAACCAGATTGGCTAAAATGTCTATGATTGTCCCTTGAGGAATGTCCTCTGTGACTTGTGACCAGATAGGTAGAATAGTGGAAATGATCAGATAGAGCATGCATGATGTTAAAGCATTCACAGAACTTGGTATTGCAAGATAAAGATTTAAACTTTTCATTAAACTTTTCATTAAACTTTTAAAAAATGGGTACATAAGCTTTTGATTTAGAGCCCTTCCTGGATTTGGGCTTCTTTGTACAAGATTCCCTAACTTTTCTAGGCTCTTTATTTTTAAAACTAGGCTTCTTCTGTGCTGATCCCTTCTTTGATGGTCCTGCAATTACTGTGACAGAAGATTGGTTAGACTCATGCCATTTTTCTTTTTGTTTCCAAGATAGTTTAGGTTTGTGAACTTCAAAGGTTGTAGATGATGAGCTGCCTTCTTTTAAAAGTCTTTTCTTTTATTTTCTTTTAAGATTCAAACTCAGAACAATGAAGTCAGGACATATAGAAAAACCTCCTGATTTCCTACACAAACAAATGGTTTTCATTGGATGTTTCACAGGTACATCATCCTTAGAAGAGTAATCAATTTTCACAGACTCGTTGTTCTGGTTAGAATTGCTCTCAGGCTCTTTAACAGACTCATGTTCAGAAGTTTGAGTTTGTAATACTTCTGTGGTGATTTCATTTGAAATGACTTCTGAACACGATGTAAATTCAGGATCAACATTAGATTCTGTTTCAGAGTCTGTACTGATAAGATCTTTGTCAAAGTGAATAAAATTATTATTAGAAACAGACAAAGATTCAATTGTAGTAATTCCATCTGAACTCTCTTCACAGAAGGATTCAATATTTGTCAGAGGTTTCAGAAACATCAGAAGCTTCTGACAAGTATCTTGGATAAAATTCAGGTGCCTTAAAAGATAATTCTTTTTTCTAAGGGTTTAATTTCACAAAAGAAGGCACAGTCCTCTTGAGTCTCTGGATGTCCAAACTCAAAAACTCCTAAATGACTCTGACTCAAAACCTTCTTTGGAAAGAAGTCCTCTTCATCAGAGGGTGAGAAAGAGTCAATATACTCATTAAATGAAACATTTGTAAAAATAAGAGGAGTTCTTGATTTTGGAGCATTCATAAGTCTTCTCCTTTTAAGGATGGACTTAGAATCAGAGATGTTGCTTCTTATGTTTTTTGCAGATTTGAAAATGCTCTGCAATGATTTCTTAGAGTTAAAACTTGGTTTATTATCAAACTCAGAGTATCCAAAACCTCTTCTGCCCATGTTAACCCTTATCTTGTTGAAAACATTTTGAGCATCCTGAAATCTTCTGATCTTAAGCTCTCTGTCAAGCAAGTCCTGATGTAAAAACTATCTTTCTTTTTGAAAAATTTCTTTGACTGAAATGCCATTGCTTCTGTCATTTTTCAAACTCTTCAGCTCACTTTCTTTTTCTTTTAAACATTTTTCATGCTTGGCTATCTTCTCTCTAAAACTTTTCATAGAAGAAATCTTTTCTTCCTCTACCTTTTCATACATTTGGAAAAATCTATTCCTCTCTTCTGTCAAAGTACTTACTTCTTTTTCACACACAGATAACTTTTCTGATAGGATCAAACACTCAAACAAGAAAACAACTCAGACTGTAATACTAAAGAAGTTTGCGGAATTACACTTTAGTAATTCAAGAATTAAGAACAATGAATGTAAAGCAGTTGTATATTGATCAAATGTTGAAGGATTACAAACCAAAGCCCACATCTGCTATGAATAACAGACGTGCACTCTTCTCTAATGCAGGGAACACTAAGTTCTTGAGGCTCAAATTTTCTCTCTAAACAAAAACTAGAATCTCGTACCTATCTAATTAACAAAAACAACTATATACATGGTACAAGGAAAATAAATCTTCAACAAAATCTTCAATATCTTCAAGATCTTTTTCCTTTCTTGTCGCTTTCCTTATCCGGATCTTCAACAACAGCATTATCTTCAAAACAGCTTTAACTTTTGAACCAGCAGCTTTAATTTTTAACAAGTAGTAGTAACTTCTCCAGCAGCTTTAACTTCTTCTAGCAGCCTTAACTTACTACTGTTCTTTGATTTACTGTTGTTCCTTCAACTTACTGCTGTTCGTTTAGATCCAACTATCTCCCCCTAAACTTAAACTCCAATGTTTGGAATTAAGTTTCCTTGGATCATCAATCTTCTAACAAGCTCTTCTCCCATCTTTGATTGAGCCTTGCAACTTAGTGTAGCTTTGAGCATCTTTTGAATCTTTTCCACACTGAAGTTGTAGTCCTTTTCAACTAGATAAAACTCAGTGTACTTTTCATCAACAGTAATCATGAAAACTTTGCATTCTTCAAACAGTTGACATTCATTCACTACTTCCACTTCAGGTCTGAATAGATGGGCTACTCTTTCTGAGTTAAACAGCATACACAACAGTTTAAGACCATCCATAATCTTCTTCATTACCTCTCCTTCATTCTCCTCCTTATCCAGCATATCTCCAAATTCCTTCATCCCAAAAGCATACATATCCTCCAAATCTTCTCTTGAGCATTGTTTAAGTAATTCTGGAATAGTAGTAAAGAAACTAACCTTCTTTGATTCTCTGTTGATCTTGTAATAAACTTTTCTTCCAAGCTATTGTATTGACGACCGTGTCCTCATCTTCAACCTCATCAATCTTAAATTTCTTCAATCTCTTCAAACTCTCCAAGAATTGTTTTTCCAAGTCTGACAGGTTCTTCTTTCTTCCTTTCCTTCCCAATAAGGTCTTTAAAACTATAGGCTCCCACTCATATTCCTTCTCTACCAAATAGTATTCTGTATTCCCTGTATCCAGATTAAGCACCACTACTCTTGATGTAGGAAGAACTCTCCACGAGGTCACCATTCCATTATGCATCAGAGACTTTTTGGGATCAAACATCAGTGTCAAGTAGTCCATAACTACCTTTGTTTCAGTTGACACATCTTCACCACTATAGTCTCTTACTCCAACTTCATACAGCTCTTCTAAATCCCTTCTTGAACACCCTGAGAGATAGACTTTAAAAGCAGGCTTCACTTCATACTTCAAATCTTCCCTTTTCACCATAAAGAACAATCTTCTGTTATGTTCATATATGCTCCATCCAACAATTCTTGGTATCCTGGAACTAACTGGAACAGTAGCAACAGGTTCTTTTAATCCTTCCATGTTAACTCCTTTTTCAACCTCTTATTCTATGTCTCTGTCAGGCTCATCTTCATCTTGCCTTTCTGTCTCATCTTCTCTTTCTTTTTCATCTTCATACTCTACTATCATCTTTGTAGCTTCCTCAATCTTCCTCTTTTTCACAACCCTTTTAGCTAGTGATTTCTTTCTTTTTACAGATCCAATTGTCTTTGCAAGCTTTGACATCTTCCTGGACTGATCTTCCTTCTTCTCTTCATCTTCAGGAAAAGGCTGTTTTATGTCATGAGACTTCTTCATCTTTTTCCCAACCTCAAATTTTTATCCCCAATCAGATTGTAGCCTCAACCCTCTTGTATGACCACTTAGCAAAGTATATTAATGGCTTTTCCAAATTTGCAGCCAAAAATCTCACCATTACATTCCTTTTCTCCTTTGCTAAGACTGTTGCTGATGGTTGCCTTGCTCTCTTAGTCGCCTTCTTTGTCTGAGTCACTTTCTCCTTCATGACCTTAGCATTAAACTGATCTTGTAGATCTAAAGCAAGCAACATGTCTTCAAAACTCAACTTATCTCTTATCCTCTTCTCTTCAGCCTCTTCTGCTTTCAACATCTCTTTAATTTTCTTTCTTGATAACTCTTCTTCAACCTCAACAGAGATACCCTTCACTTTCTGCTTTGGTTCTTCCACTACCTTTTCTTTTCCTTTATCCTTTGGATCAATCTTCTGCTGTGGTTTTTCAGGTTGAACTCTTTCCTTTATCACAACTCCTTTAGATTTAGCTGCAACCTTTGGCAAATTTACCAAAACTTCAGCAATTTCTTGGGCTTTTTCAGTGTCAGAAGCTTCCACAACATCCTATCTATCATTCTTCTCTTGCACTGGCTCCCCCTCAACAGGAACCTCATCACTCTATACTCCAGCATTTTATGTTTGTCTACCCTCCTTCTCCTCCCCCTGTACACCAGCTTCATGTTTCTCAACTGTAGCTTCACTCTCCCCCTTTGTGAAAGCTGAGGAAGTAGTTGGAGTCTTCAAAGTGAATTTCTTTTGCTTCTTTTTTCTGAACTAGCTTTAGGACCAGCTTTTTCAACTTTGCAATTTGGATTTCCTGCAGATTGACCTGTCCTTGAAGCTTAAGGACCAACTTTTGCATTATCTCCAGTCCCTCCTTGGTTTAATTGAATTCAAATGCCACTGCTCCAATAGTTGTCATCAATTCATCATATGAGTATCTACTACGCTCAACATTTTCAGATGGGGTACCCATCTTAGAGGTATCCTTGGGAACAGTAGTAGCAGCCTTCTGCCTAGCAGAAGCACTAGCTACCCCCTTGGTTTCTTGGCACCAATGACCTTTAGATGATTGCTCATCCAAAGTTGCCAAAGGGGTGGTCTTAGCCATGTTCAGCATGTCCTGAGCCCCACCTTGTGGTGACACAGTAGGGTGAGCCTCACTGCCTACATTCCCATCCTTCTCCAGAAAAAGGGCACCTTCTTTATACCAGATTTGGGAGACACTCCATGGGGTTCCCTTTGGGTATTCTCAAGTCGAGATTACTCCACAAGAGGGCTTTTAGGTTTAGGGGTGTGAGGAACAGAGGAGGAAGGAGCTCCTTTTGTCCTTTTCTTCTATTGTTTGAGTGGAGGGGAGGGGTTACCATGAACAGGAGACTGGGGGATGTTGGAATGAATAGGTGTGGGTAGGTTATGATCAGTGGGAATGCTTGATTCTGTGGGCTGCAAGTCTGATGCCTCACCTACGGAAGGATTCACGCCCATCATTGTAGAGAACAATGGGGTGAAAGTAGTGGTACCAGATCTCTTCATATTAGAGTAAACCTTTGCTGTGAGAGATTTACCCTGATATGTCTCACTAATGAGAGAGATCCCCGTCAATTCTTTAGTGATAACTTCTTGTACAAACCTTGGATAAAGCATGAAAGGTTGTTTAGATTGAAGGTTTGTAACAAGATGGTCAAAAATTAGTTTTGAAAAATTAAAGACTTCAGAATTTGATAAGCAAATCAATGCATAAGCAATGTTACTGCTGAATTCACTCCATCCTATAGTTTTCTTAGAAATATAATGAATGAGGGTATGAACAAAGAACCTCCACTGTGGACAAAATTTGTTTTTGTAAAAGGTAAGCTTATCAGTGGGGCCTTCATATCCCATTCGCAACAAGTTTTCAAAGACTTCAGAGTTAGGTAAGAATGTTTTACCTTCAGCATCATTCAGTTGTAGGTGACTCCGAATTGTTGCTTCAGTGACTACTAGGTTGCGATTGCAAACCCTAGTAGTGATCTATTGTACACCTGCAACCTCTTCGAATACAACATTGGACCAAAAATCAGTTAGATGTACTCTGTAAATAGTGGGATTAACAGTTAGTGCATAAGAGATGTTAGAGGATTTCAGTAAATCGACAATATCGTTAAACCCTTCCGACTGTGCACCCTTGTCGAGGAATGCGACCTGGTTGTGCTCTGGATGATACGCGAAATTTGCCATGGATACTTGGAATTGTAGAAGGAATCAAGAAGATGAGTGCAGAGAGGAAGAACAAGAAGTGGGTTAGGGTTTGAAAATAGTCGTTTGAGGTTTTGGCGGTCGAAAGGGCTTTTTGTAGGTGATGATAAAAGTTAAAAACAGCAGTAATCCATAACCAACAGTAGTAACCAAACAGCTGTAACTTCACCTACCAGTGGTAACCCTAACGACACTAACATAACAGCTGTAACTTAAACTAATAGCAGTAACTTAGGCTAACAATAGTAATTTAAAGCTAACAGCAGTAATTTTTAGCTAACAGCAATAACTTAAACCTAACAGCAGTAACTTGAAGCTAACTGCAGTAACTTAAACCTAACAGGAATAAGTCACTTTGGCAGTAGTAACTAACTGTATACCCTCATTGCAACCCTGAAACACTTAACAAACAGGTTAAATGTATTATGCTTGAGAAAGCAAAGAATACATCAAAAGAGATACAAGAAAGGTACATAAAGAGAACAAAAAGAGACTTATTCAGAGTTAATAATGCCCACACTAGTTATCAAAAATGTAAATCCACCCACATCAAAAGATTTTGTGAATAGATCAGCATATTGACCATCAGTATGAACTTTCACAACTTGAATTAGCTTCTTCTCATTACAATCTCTAACAAAATGGTACCTAATCTCTATATGCTTGGTTTTTGAATGCTTGACTGGATTATTAACAATGCTAATGGCACTGTTATTGTCAATGAAACTTGGAGTGTTAAGAAAAGACATACCATAATCCATCATCTAATTCTGAATCCAATGAACCTGAGAGCAACTGCTAGCCGCAGCTACATACTCTGCTTCAGCTGTTGATGTAGAAACTGTGGTTTGCTTCTTACACTGATGTTGGCTTTCTATCCAAGTTTCTACCTCCATAATCACTATCAGTGTAAGCTAATAGTTCAAATGGGGAGTCTTGAGGATACCAAAGACCTGATCTAAGATGACCCTTTAGATATCTAAATATCCTCTTGACTGCATGCAAATGTGATTCCTTAGGTCTAACCTGAAATCTTGCACATACACATACTACAAACATTATATCAGGTCTTGATGTAGTTAAGTACATGAGTGATCCAATCATGGACCTATAGTGATGAACATCCACATCTTCTCTTTCTAAATCTGCAGTGAGCCGCTTGTGAGATTCCATGGGAGTACTAGCTGATTTTGCATCTGCAAATCCAAACTTGTTAAGCATATCTTTCACATACTTGGACTGATTGATGAGTATTCCATCACTCTTCTGCTTGACTTGCAATCCAAGAAAGAAATTAAGCTCTCCCATGGAGCTCATCTTGAACTTCTTATGCATAAATGCTTCAAAATCCTTGCACAACTCTTCCTTGGTAGAACCAAAGATGATATCATCTACATAGATCTGTACCAGTAGAATGTCCTCCTTGTCTTTCTTTCTGAACAGAGTCTTGTCAATCACACCTCTCTCAAAGCCATTGTGCAACAGATAGGTAGACAGAGTGTCATACCATGCTCNCTTGTATACTTTGTCAGGATACTCAGAGTCTTCAAATCCAGGTGGCTGACAAACATATACTTCTTCTTCAATAGTGCCATAAAGGAATGAACTTTTTACATCCATCTGATAGAATGTGAATCTTTTGAAAGAGGCAAAAGCTAAGAACAGTCTTATGGCCTCAATTCTTGCAACTGGAGAAAATACCTCTTCATAGTCTATCCCTTCTTCCTGAGTGTACCCCTAAGCCACCAACCTTGCTTTATTCTTAATCACAATCCCTCTCTCATCCTTTCTATTTCTGAAAATCCACTTTGTACCAATTGCTCTATATCCTCTTGGTAGATCCACCAGATCCCAAACATCTTGTAACATAAACTGAACTAATTCTTCTTGCATAACTTCAATCCAGCTAGGATCCTTCATTGCATCATGAGCTTTCTTTGGCTCTGTTTGAGATAAAAAGCAAGAAAACAGACTAAACTTAGGATCATGAATCTTTGTCTTGCGAGAATATTGGATAATGGGAGATTCTGGATTTTGACTTCCTGCAGCCTTGCTCTGTCGTCTTGTCATCATTGGTGACGATATGTCCCCTATCACCAAAGTAGAAGGATGATTCTTCTGTGTCCTGGTAAGATGAGAAGGTTCTTCTTTCAGATTCACTCCTAGATTCGAATCACTTGAATCAATCTGATGCTCCCCCTCAGATTGAGCTTCTCCAGAATACTCAGGCAAGTCATCTGTGTGACTGACATTAGGATCTGGATCATGTTTCTCACTTGACATGTTTGATTTCTCTACATCTTTTGCTGGCACCTCCTCTTCAGTAGTCACAAACTAAGGTGGATCAATAGTGGGTATTGGAAACATCACAAACTGAGGTGAAGATCCTTTATCCTTTTCTGATGAAGTACATGGATAAACTGCATCACTCATCTTTAAACTGTTAGTAAGTGAATCAATGTCAAATAACCAATTAGGACCACTACCAGGAATGTTAGGAGTGTTCTCATTGCATTTGACATTGTCACTTTCCTCAATAATCCTAGATGAAGAAATAAACACTCTATAACCCTTCCCCTGAATAGAGTAGCCAAAAAGAAAACCTTCGTCCACTTTGCTTTCAAACTTTCCTAGATGAGATTTAGTGTTGAGAATGGTACAGGGACATCCAAAAGGTTTTAGAGAGCCTATAAAAGGTTTCTTCTTTTTGAAAAGCTCATAGGGTGTTTTGTCCTTGGATTTTACCACTAGAACCCTATTTTGCACATAGCAAGCAGTATTAACTGCTTCTGCCCAAAAAGTAATAGGTAGTTTTGAATCAGCCAACATGGACCTAGCACCTTCAATAAGTGTCCTATTTCTCCTCTCAGCAACACTGATAACTCCAAAATTATACATGTTTTACTCGCATCACTTCCTTACTTTTGTATTTATTTTGAGAGTAATTTGAATACAGTTTGACCTAAAAAGGCTTAAATCTGAGTTTTGCAGGTTTTGGAGGCACTTTTGCAGAAAAGTACAAAAAG
>LUCG01071709.1:0-10879 GCA_001633085.1 Carthamus tinctorius | reverse complement strand
TATATATAGGCATCCCAGTGAGACAAACTGTAATTTGGCTTGAATCTAGTCAATTTCTGACTCCTCTTGTTGTTTTAGGCATTATATTTCTTACAAATTTAAGTAGGATTGAGGACTTTGTAAGAAGATGACTGTTTTAGTATTTCCTTCTCATACCTTAGATGTGTGGCTATACTTGATTTGTATCTTAATTTGTTGCAGGGACCTTCTGTTGGTTCTTATACAATGAAGAAATAATGGATCATTTGGAAAACAACTGTGGAGGGTTCACAAGCTTATTTTATACTGTCTATAAAGCCACAGATCTTATGTTCAATGGAGAAAATGAACTAGATGCGGCCAGATCATTTGCCAAAAAGATGCTTCAGAAAATCTTGACCATTAAAAACATTGTCCATGATGGTGTTGTCATTATGCCCAATTTATCCAAAGTGGTGAATTTAATTACTCTTTCCCTATCCATCTATATCTTTCTCTTTCCACTCCCTCTCTTCAAATGATTATTTAATTTTTGGTACTTTTGTAGATTGAGGAAGAGCTTAACCTACCTTGGATTGCAAGACTTGATCATCTTGATCATAGGATGTGGATTGAACAAAACAAAGAAAGATCAATGTGGGTTGGAAAAGCCTCATTCTATAGGTTATCATGTATGCATAGTATGGGGCTAATGGAACTTGCTGTGAAGAACTACGCATTTCGGCAATTAATTTACCGAAATGAACTTAAAGAACTACAAAGGTAAACCTAATAGTTTGCTTCTGGTATAAATGTTGCTGATAAGAAGCTAGCACCTGGAGCTACAATTGAATTTACAATTCCTAATGGCTCTATAATTTACGTAAAACGTAGACCAATAGTACTAAACAATTCTCGCCAATAAATATCTTCATTTGGTTGTGTTGCTAACAAACTTTTAGTGATAACTATTGGCTTGTAATACATCTCGTGTGTGTATATGTTCCGTTTATCAAAGTTCAGTAATTGTGTAGGTGGTCCAAGAAATGGGGACTTACAGAAATGGGTTTTGGTCGAGAGAAGACGGTTTATTGTTACTTTGCGATTGCAGCCAGTACTTCTTTGCCTCACGATTCCATCGTAAGAATGCTTGTTGCAAAAATTTCGATAATAAGCACCCTTGCAGATGATTTTTTCGATATTCGAGGCTCTCTAGAAGAGTTACAAGTTTTGACTGAAGCTATTCAAAGGTACCATTTCTAACTCTCATCTTTTCTGACATATGTGCATCGACCCTAGCTCTTCACCAACTTCAAGTTCCTTGCTACCCGAAATTTAGTTTTGTAAACATTAAAAAAAAATCTTGAGCATATGTACTATACTTATTTGTGCAAAAACTTTGATTACCTGTAAATCGTTACTTGGATCTAATTAAAGAAACACACACACCATTGATCAGAAGATGAATCCTTGGGGCAAAAGATTTTCTCTCCATTTGCTGCCTGCCATAAAAATACAGAAAGATGCCTACTTAAACAAAGCATAAAACTATTCAACTCCCACTATTCAACTAAGCATAAAACTAGGAACTAATTGGCCAACATGGCCTTGATTTGGTCAAACAAAGAAAAGAAACATGTAGAACAAAATAACTAAATTTCTGAATTAAGCCAACATTTTCTCCCCTAGCTAATTTAGAATCTGGTATGCTCTTCACTCCCATCATCTTCCTCATTTCAGTAAACTGAATTCTAGGTAACGGTTTCGTGAGAATGTCAGCCCTTAGTTCCTTACTTCGAACATGCGTAACAATTATATCACCACGTTCAACACATTCCCTTATGAAGTGATACCTTAAGTCAATATGCTTGTTTTTTCCATTGAACACCGGGTTTTTGATCAGCTCTAAAGCTGATCTGTTGTCTAAATAAAGCACAACTAGACCAGATTTCATCCCGGTCATCTCGTAAATTAATCGACTAACCCACATACCTTGACATGTAGTAGTGGTAGCAGCCATGAACTCAGCCTCACAAGAGGAGAGTGCAACACATTGCTGTTTTTTTAGCCCCATATAATCAAGTTCCCATTCAAATAAAACACCATCCCACTTGTGCTCCTTCTGTCTTCAACATCCCTTGCATGGTTACTGTCAGAGAACCCTTCGATTGCAACATCATTTTGGCCACTTACATAAACCAAACCATAATCCTCCGTTCCTCTTACATATCGTAAGTTTCTCTTCACAGTTTGCATGTGCTTATTGGTTGGCCTCTCCATAAAACGACTCACCATTCCGACTGCGTATGCAATGTCGGGTGGGGCGTGTGTAAGGTACCGTAAGCCTCCGGTAATGCTTTGAAACAGTGTAGGGACAACCGGAACGCCGCCTTCATCTTTCGTAAGTTCCTCCTTGTGTTCCATTGGAAATTGTGATGGATTGCAATCTACCATTCCATCTTTTAAGAGAACATTTCTTGCATAAAGCAGTTTGCTTGAGTGTGATACCAGCTTCATGTTGTGTTCATTTCTTGCAATCTACCATTCCATCTTTTAAGAGAACATTTCTTGCAACCGAGGTCACTCATCTCAAATTCTTTGTTCATTTGTTGCTTAAAATTCTCGACATCATCACCACAATTTCCCATGACAACTAAATCGTCAGCATAAACACCAACTATTAGAACATTAAGATGCTTATTTGTTGTGTAGACAGCATATTCTAGCCCACATCTTGTAAATTTCAGCCCTTTTAAACACTTATCCAGTCGAGAGTTCCATGCTCTAGGGGATTGTCGGAGCTCGTAGAGTGCCTTTGATAGTTTATACACTTTCCCCGGGTATTTATGGTTGACAAAACCTTCCGGTTGCATGACATAAACTTCTTCATCCAACATTCCATTAAGAAACGCGGACTTCACGTCTAAATGGTGTACCTTCCAACCATGTGAACTTGAGGGGGTTAAGATGATTCGGATGGTTTCAAGACGAGCAACCCGTGCAAACACCTCATTGAAATCGACACCGGGTTTTTGGACGTAGCCTTTAGCGACTAGCCTCGCCTTATATATCAAAATTTTCCCACTCGGATCTCGTTTCAATTTGAAAACCAATTTAAGCCCAGTTGGCTATCTTCCTAGTGGCAGATCTACAAGACTCCAATTCCATTTCCATGGCTTTTACACATTCTTTATCGGTTGCAGCTAACGAATACAAAGTAGGTTCACCTGCATCTTGCATAAATAGGAGCTGAACAGGTTCCAGTTCTATTTGATCAGTTTCCTCATATATTTCAGCGAGGCTCCTATACCTTTTTGGTGCTCCGGCCCCCGGTTCAGCTCATGGAACCAATTGAGGAAACAGGTGACCCTGCTGGAGACAACACTTCATCATTCACGGCTGGATAAATGACATCCAACGGCTGATTTGGCGGTGTTTGTTGTTCCTCTTCATTACTTAAACCATCAACATTCTGAGGTGTGTCAGTAGCCTAAATTATTTCTTTTTCCAGGTCTGGTTGGTTAAAGGTAGCAACCGGGTTTCCCTTGAACCTGCATGAGTCCTCCCATGGCCATGCCTTATCCTATTCGAATTGAACATCTAGACTAACTCGAAGCCTAACTATACTTGGATCGAGGAGTCGATATGCCTTGCTTCCTGTTTCTGTACCGAGATGGACAACTATTTCACTACGCCTATCAAGCTTGCTTTGATGTCCTCTCATTAATTTTAAATGCAACCAAACACACGGAGATGCTTAATGTTGGGTCTTTAAACCGACCAAGCTTCGTAAGGCATCATGCCTTCGAGAGATTTTGTTGAGACCTAGTTAAGTATGTAGACTGCTTGTTGAACTGATTCTCCCCATGACACATTCGGTACTTTCATATTCTTCATCATGCTTCTCGCCATCTCCATTACCATACGATTTCGCCTCTCTACAACACCATTTTGTTGTGGAGAATATGGTGCTATAAAATAAAATTTAATGCTTTTTTCTTCATAATACATCGTAAACGGTTTCGAGAGAAACTCACCTCCACGATCAGACCGCAATGATCAGATTTTCTCACCTGTTTCATCCTCAACCAACAAGTGAAATTTTTGAAAGAAGCACAGTGCTTCATCCTTCGTTTTCAGAAGTTGAACCCACATCAAACGACTAAAATCATCAACTAATAAAAGAAAATATCGATTACCAGCAGCCGTAGAGGGTGAAATTGAGCCACACAAATCAGCATGTACAAGCTCCAATCTTTTATTAGCTCTATGTGTTGCCTGTGATGGAAATGGGTTTCTTGAGTGTTTGCCTTCTAGACAACTTCTACATATTGCAGAAGGTTGTCCAATATTATCAAGTCCATCCAGCAAGACTTTATCACTCATTTGTTTCAACATTTGGAAATTAACATGGCATAAGCGTGAGTGCCACAACCATGTTGATTCCTCCTTCCTACTTAAAAAACAATGTGGTTCCTCATGACTTAAAATAATCTTATACAAACGATTTTTAGATTGTTTTACCTTCATCAAAAGTCTTCCCTTCTTGTCATGAATCCACAAAAAAGACCCATGTATTAGGATTCTATCACCGTCTTGTGCAAGTTGCCCCAAGCTTATGATATTGTTACATAAGCTTTGGATGTAATACACATCCTGTAACATCCGCTTCTCGCTGTTGTTGCATATAAAAAATATGGATCATTTCCCTTCTATTCGAACCTTTGAATCATCTCCGAACCGAACGTAACCTCGAACGGATTCATTCAGCTCAAAAAACTTCTCCTTGTCACCCGTCATATGGTTTCTAGCACCATTATCAAGGCACCATACTTTAGTCGTGTTGATTCCTTCATTCGAATTTCTCAGAGTTGGAGTCACATGTTTCTCATTCAAATACACCTCCTCGATCACTTCCTGAACGGTGTTAGAGGCAGTGAGAAGAAGTGTCGGTTCATCATCTTTAGTCAAGTGAGCCTCCTGATTTCTTACTCTTCGTGGGTTTTTGCATTCAAATGCAAAATGACCAAAGTCTTGACAATTGTAATACTGAAATTTGCTTTTGTCACCGTTACTAGACGACCCATGATCCCTGTCTCGATTTTGTTGAGAGCTACCACCACGAGGTCCACCTCGATTGGAGTACGTAGCTTCTACCCCGACCATGTCCTCTTCCACGACCTCATGAATTAAAATCACTCGATCGTGAACCACCCTGAGAGTTCTTTCGCTCATTGTCAGCCTTTTTCTTAGTCTTCTCGACCCATTCTTGATGTATTAACAGCAACTTCCCGTCATTGCTTTCACCTCGCCCGTGTACTCTTTCTTTGTGTGCCTTTAATCGACCTATGACCTCCTCAACAATCATTTTTTCCAAGTCTGCAAACTGCTCTATGGTTGACACAATTTGCAAGAACTTTCTCGAGACGGCACGTAGTAAATTTTTCACAACATAAGTCTCCTCCACCTTCTCACCTAAGGCTCGAATATTACTGACTATGTTGTTCACCTTCATAACAAAATCGTCTATTACCTATGTTTCCTTCATGCTAAGCATTTCGAATTCAGCCTTCAAAGTCTCAACCTCCGCGGTCTTGACTCTATCGGCCCCCATGGACATGGTCTTCAAGGTAGCCCATGCATCTTTCGCTGTTTGCTTCTCGGCTAATGACAGCATCAAGTCCTCCGGAATCCCTTGATAAATGGCTGCAAGTGCCAATTTATCCTTCTTCACATTGACTGCCGTATTTGGAGTCCTGGGTTCGACGACATCCCATACTCCCTGGGCTTGCATAAAGTCTCTCATTTTGATAGCCCAGGCGGCGTAGTCACTTCACATCAACATAGGGTAGTGAAGGGTGATCGGGTTCTCCTTCTCGCTTTTATCTGCCATCTGCTCAGATTTCGGGTTGTTCTTGTGTAGAAACTTAGGACCTATACGCTATGTTGTGATACCAAGTGTAAATCGTTACTTGGATCTAATTAAAAAAACACACACACAATTGATGAGAAGATGAATTCGTGGGGCAAAAGATTTTCACTCCATTTCCTGCCTGCCATAAACAAAAATACAGAAAGACACCTACTTAAACAAAGAAACTGCCAACAACATAGGAACCAACTCCCACTATTCAACTATGCATAAAACTAGGAACTAATTGGCCGACATGGCCTTGATTTGGTCAAACAAAGAAAAGAAACATGTAGAACAAAATAACTAAAATTTTGAATTAAGCCAACATTACCGACAATCCTAACTGGCCCTATAGGAACCTACCTCCAAGGCATTTGTACTATACATATTATTGGCTTTCTGACCACCAAAACTTTTTATTTTCATGTTTGAATTATAGATGGGATGGTAAAGGCTTATATGGACCAAGTAAAGTTATTTTTGATGTGTTTGATGATCTTGTAAGAGAAGCTGCCAAGATATTGATTCTTCATGAAAAGATTGATGTGACAAAAGATTTTCGAGACATAGTAAGTATATTATTTTGTAATGTTTAAGGTCAAAAAGGATTATTGAACGCATAGAATCTCTCAAATATACACATTTTCAATTGATTTGTAGTGGAGAGAGATTTTCGACTCGTGGTTAACTGAAACTACGTGGGCAAAGTGCGGTTACATCCCATCAGTGGATGAATACCTAGAAACTGGCATGATCTCCGTTGCCACACATGTCCTGGTTCTCACTGCATCATGTTTCCTAAATCCAAGCTCACTAAAGAACAATGTCAAGCCCCAAAAATACGAGAATCTGACTCGATTGCTCATGGTTTCTACTCGGTTGCTCAACGACATTCAAAGCCACCAGGTCATGCATATATCCTTTAAAACCTCGTGTTTTATAATCATGCTATTCCAAAAATATAATAAAAAAATTATTTGGAGCTATATGAAATAAGGATTAGTTTATTTTTCAAACCACTCTTAGAACACAAACTATGCAAACGGTCCATTTAATTGGTTAAATTAGTGAAATTTGTTCATGAAATTGTTTGATGTGATGAAAATGTTTCATACGATTCTTTTCTTGATAACATTGTTTCGTATATTTGTGTTTATTATATAAAACAAAAATGTTTCATTAGAAAAAGAAATATACATAAAACAATTTCATCAGGATGAAAAAATATATGAAATAATTTCATTTTTACATAAAAACACCAAAATATGAAATAATTTCATAAAAAATGAATTATTTAATATAACTTCATTATATTAAAAAATTTCATGAGCCAGTTTCATTAACTTAATAAATAAAATCGATAGTTTTCACGGTTTGTATTTTAATAGTGGTTTGTATTCAATTGTTTCCCTATGAAATAAATAAGTTAGTTACTTTGTCCAATAATAGTTACTAAAGATAATATATATTTTGCAGAGGGAACAAGAACAAGGAAAAATGAACCTCGTGTTGCTTCTCCTCAAAGAAAACCAAGACACAAGAATTGATGATTCAATTGACCAAGCAAAAAGATTACTTGAGGGAAAAAGGAAAGAGTTGCTCAAACATGTTTTTACGGATGATAATAGTGATTTCCCGAAACAATGGAAGCATCTTCATCTTTCATGTTTCAAGGTGTTTCAAATGATGTATAACTCCACCAACCTATTTGATACAGACACAGAACTGCAACTCGACATAGAGAGAGCATTTTACATTCCTCCAAAATATGAAATTTCAAACTATTTGAAGCCAGAAATAACTTTGAATCCATTGCCTGAAAAGCAAAACATGATGATCAACGCTCGATATTATCAAACTTCTCTTCGACATCTTTATTCTCATGGTCGTATGAGCATTAGGTGTCATCGGATTCCAAAGCATGACACAAGAAATATCAGCTTCAACTCAAAAGTGTTGACGTCACCTATGTTTAGCTTAGGCTTCATTTAGGGAAATGAAACTATTGGGCTAATTTTGTATTGTTGTATCCGATCTCTTGGGACATTATATTTTTTATGTATTTGTTTATTATCTTGGAGGACCCTTTAGACTTTATTTCCTCTGTGTTTATACTCTTGTAGACTAGGGTTGATTATCAAATGTCTTGAGCCGCCGACTTGAATGCACCTGCATATTCCTTTTGTAACTTGTTCTCTCATGCTCAATATACTATTACAAGGAATCTTTTGTTATTACCAAGACATTCTCCTGATTGCTACTCATTTTTTGATGATTCTAGTTGATTTTGGGATCCACATTTGCTATCAGAGCTAAATTACTCCTGAAAACACTTGGATTATCAACAAAAAGTAGCTGAATCTTGAAGAAGAAGAAGATATGGGTCTTCATATTGTTGATGTTCTTCATCTTCTACCCACTTATTTTACATTTTTTACTCTAAATTTTTGACTTAATAGTAGTTTCGGAACAAAGATTGACCACTTTGCACTCTTGTATTAACTATAATTCAATCTTTTACACTTGTTCTCTTTTAAAACAACAAAACGCACGTTTTTTTTGAAAAATCTATTGCTGGAAGTTTTTCTTGGTGTTCTTCACTTTTAAGTGTAGATTCATGATAAAAAAAACCTACTTTAAAACTATTTTTTGTAGTATTTTGTGTTTACAAAAGTGTTTGAAATGTTTTTTCTTAAAGATTATGTTTTTTACATCGTTAAAAATGCTCTCTTTGAAAATTTTGGTCCAATACAACAAGTTTTTCAAATACTTTTTGAAATGTTGCACTATGTTCATCATACTAATCTTGAAAATACATAAGACTGCTACCAAAGCCCGACCAATTGGTGTTCGGGATTGCTCAATCGTGACCACGTGTTATTCGGGATCTAGAATACTCACCGAGTATTGATTGGGATATACTGTTTACCCTCGGCATTGTTTGGTATTCACATTTCAAGACAAAGTATTGATCGAGATTTCGTCTACCGATCAACCCTCAATCGGGATTCCTTCACTTGACCTTGTACTGTTCGAATTTTGCTAAGTGTTGATCGGTATCTCAGATACCGACTATGTTTTTATCACGATATCAAGTTCTCCACTAGTGTTCTGTCTAGATTTTTTATCATCTCAGTGTTGTCCGGGATTTGACAGTAGTGGACTATTTTGATTTTTCAACAAGTATATCCAAGAACGTTTGGGTTTCGATAATCCATTTTTTTATTACAAAAGTAGTAAAGGTATGTGACAACCTGAATCATGACTTCACGTGAAGCTATGGTCATTGGGTCCGATACTTGACTCCCCGTGCTCTTCGAGGGTGAATTTTGTAAATGGAAAGTCCATTGTCTTGACTTCATCAAGAAACAACCCCTTGGGAAGGAACCCATGGCAACCTTAATGAAGGGACCTACGAAATAATATACCGTCATTCCAACCGTACCCGATGGTAATCTGCCTATTGTCGTAGGTGTAGTAGATAAGGATCTGCATACATATACTAAAGCTGAAAAGAATTGTATTAAGGGTGCAAAACTTGCCAGATCTTATCTAATGCAAGGGTTGCAAAACGAAATCTATGCCAATGTGGATTGTCACGAAACGGCAAAGTCCATGTGAGACCAATTTTGTAGGCAAATGCATGGAACCGACAAGGGTGCTGAAAGAAAGAAGAGTAACTACCTGACAAAGTTTGATCTCTTCAAAGCCAAGGAAGGAGAGCTACTTGAAAGCGCCTACAAACGATATTACAACATGATAAATGGACTGCGGAAGAATGGGCTTAAAAATTCAAATTTGGAGATAAACCTTAGGTTTGTCAACACTTTTAGGCCCGAATGGAGAAGGCTCGCTTCCAACATCACTCAAAACAGAGACTTGGATGAGTTGGAGATCCATGAATTGTATGAGTTGTTGAACCAAGATCAAGATGAGGTTCTTGAGATATTGGAAATTGAAAAGAAGTATGTAAAGCCTATTGCAGATCCGTTAGCTTTAGTAATGGAGAAGAAGTTCTCTCACTCGTCTAGAAGTTCAAAGTATGAGGTTACGCCTGGTGATTCCTTCGATGCCAATAAAGATGGAAATGAATCGGATAATAATAGATTGTGTTAAATTGTAATTATGATAATTATAGGAAGAAAATGTAATTGAAAGATAATTGTATATGTATTTGATTTGAATCAGATAATTATTAATCTTTATTTAACCCTTATTTGAATTATAGTCCATCTATATAAAATCCATTTGGTATAAATAAGGTGTTAGGCAAGACCATTTGACAAAAAAATGAAATTAGAGTTTAGCCTCTTAGAGAAATACATAAAAGAAACCTTTTCTTTTTTGTAAAACACATATAGATCTAGCCTTCTTGGACTTGCATCCGGTGGAGGCGAAAAACATGTTCGTGTGTGGACTACCATAGAGGAAACTTATGTTGGTTTCTTGGTGCTCCGACAAAGTCTTATTAGACCTATAAGGGTACAATTCTAAACACCCTATGATGTGTATTTATTTATTTAAATGCATCATTCGATCCGATCGGGTTATTAAAGTTTAGAAAAGTTTTACATATTTTGTAACCAAGGTTTTTTTTGTTTTTCTATGCGTTTAACTGGTTACACATTGCATCAAAAATCTAATAGTTTAAATATTTTACTTTGAAATAATTGGCCAATTTATTCTCGTTGACCGTTTATCAAAATATTAGATGTAATATATTACGTGTTATTGAAGGGTGTGAGTCCCAAATGTAGATGTGAGAAACAATGATTCACAATAATGGTGAAGAAATCAGAGTGAGAAGATGATGTAAGAGATAGTTGGATAATGACGTAACGAAGCTGAATTTTAGGTAAAATAATGATTGCATATGTACGTAATCCTAAAAGGAAATAACATTTTCCTTTATATAGGGTCTTACAAACAAATTACACAAACCCCCTTAGGGTTAAAGGAAATTAGCACTAAACTAATACAAAGCTAATACTAGAAAAGAGAAATTAC
>LUCG01071688.1:0-11426 GCA_001633085.1 Carthamus tinctorius | reverse complement strand
ATATAGCCGATTCGGAAAACAATTTTCCCGATTAGGGAAATAATCCCTATTCCAGATTCCCGTTAATTGGTGAGAAGTTAAAGTGAAATGACTTATATGAACTACTATCATGAGTAGTTCTTGTATAAAAGTCTCAACGTCTATAAGTTATTGTATAAAAACTTTGGTTCTTACACAAAGTTTGTGTAAAGTGACATTGTTCTAGTTTTTTTACATATTTTATTGGTATTTTGATTAAATATTTGATATTTTTTATGAATACATAATACTTATTCAGGTCAATAAATACATGAGACCTATTACAAAAAGGTTCTTATAAAAACTAATATTGTACACGTTTATATGAGTTGAAAATAAAGTGATAACAAAAACTACAAAAAAAGAACCTCCATTTTGAAGATGTAAGATGATAATTTGTCAAAAACCACATTAAACATTCAATGAGTTAATGGTAAAATAAAATCTACAAAACTAATAGTATATAGAGAAACTATAAAAGATCCATTTAATTTTTTATCGAGTAAATTACATTTTTTGTCTATGTGATTATTTAAGGGTGTTCAAAAAAACTAAATAATTGAAGAACCGAACAGAACCGTATGATCTGAAATCGAGAAAATCGATACTCGATTAACCCGTGATCCAAAAAAACCCGAAAATAAGCGTATACGCCGAGTCGCGGGTCGGGTCAAGTGCGGTTCTCTAAATTTACTACTCGCGGAAAACCATATCGTCCCGTATATATTTAGTTTATTAAGAGAATTACATTTAGTAATACTTCATAATAAAAGAAAATTATTAATCTTAAGAGAGAATCTCCATCATATGTCGTGTTTTTTTTTGTTCACACCCCACTGCCAAAGGTTTGTTGGTCAGATTCGATGTAGATCGTTTTTGCACATCCGTATCGACGACAATCTTTCATATTCTTATTTTAATTTTTTAATATTTTTTAGTGTTAATTGTTTTAGTTTCTCACAAAATATCTTCATTTTCTAGTATATATTTTGTATACATCAAAATAATCGACAAAATGCGGATAACCGTGAACCGAACCATGAGTACCCGCTCCTTTTCGGTTCATTTCGATACGGGTACCCGCCCTACACTGTTCAATTTTGAATAGTAAAATTAGGTATCCCCTCCCCATACATATAGTTCTTAAAAGTTTTCCTATCCACCCTGCCACGTGAACCCCCTACATGTGATTTGGTAAAAGTTTCTATTTTTATTTTTATAGTTTTGAAATTTTTGGTGAACACCCCCTACATGTGATTTGGTAAAAGTTTCTATTTTCGTTTTTATAGTTTTCTTCATCCCTGTAGTTTAACATCAATTTATATCATGGTCCCTTATACTTAAAAGAAGTAATTAGACTTCGAAACGAAAATAGAAACAAATTGCAAACCATAAGAACAAAACCAATATTTCAAAACCACAGGGACGAAATTCACAATTTTTAACAAATAATATGGACGAAAAATGTAATTTACTATTTTACCTACACCTCCACCTCCACCACCACAATTACTGGCCACCAAGACTGTGCAACCTCTCTACCTCCACCACGACCACCATCGGCTACCTACCACTATCCACCATCTCCATGCCATCCACAAACAACCACCTCCACCACCGTCACCGCCACGACCGACCACCTCCGCCTCCACCACGATCTCCACCTCCTCTTCCACAACCATTGATAACCACTACATAAGACTATAAAACAACTTTGGGAAACGAGTTGTTCCTAGTCGTGCCAAACATCAAACAGACAACTTGTCCAAATCCAGTACTGTTCTTGTATCCTGTCCGATAATCCAGTCCTTATCAATCCTCCCACATCTGATCTGCATACCAAAAGCTACCTAAATGAACCGTCACTGTTCAATCATGATTTCAAGATTCTTCATCAAAATCATTCTACAATAAATCACCAAACACCCAACTC
This sequence comes from Carthamus tinctorius, assembly GCA_001633085.1. Lineage (NCBI taxonomy): Eukaryota > Viridiplantae > Streptophyta > Magnoliopsida > Asterales > Asteraceae > Carthamus > Carthamus tinctorius. The sequence goes on along the minus strand of LUCG01071688.1, from coordinate 9,475 downwards.
AAATCAACCAAAAACATCAAAACATAAAATGCAAACATTCTTCCCTAAATTCAACAAAAAGATCGCCAGAATTGCTGTTGTTTAAGGTCTCTAGTAGACATTTTACCACCAGAAAAATCCAACAATTTCTACAAAATGTGATATGATGGATCAATCTATATAACAATCTAACAACTTTATGATTTATTAAGAGCAAAAAAAAAAACAGATACCATCAAGATCTAGCCAAATTTCATCTTACATACAAGTTTAACCGGAATCAATCGGAGAAGGCGGCATCCAGCTTCTCCTTCAGCTGTTCCGCGGCGGCACCACCACGAGCCTGAAAAGAAAACGTATGTATAACTTTCCCGTCTTCCGTCGTTGAAACGTTCGTATCCTGCATCACCATCTGGTGTTCCCGAAACGTTTTTATAACCCGTGAAACCGGATGATCGTCCAGCGCGCAGCTAACTCGTACAACCGCGTCGTCTTTTCGGGCCATAAAATCGACCTCGGGTGTGCCCACGACGTCCTTTTCGGCTTCCAAGATTCGTATTTTTGATTGGAGATCGGTTATGTACGAAATCGCGTCACCGAGAAGCGACGCTTTGTCCATTTTCGAGATGTTTGGGACCACGGCTCGTAAAGCGTAGAACCGCTGGTTCAGCTTCTCACGCCGTTGTCGTTCGGCTTCTACATGGTTCAACGGTTCTTCTCGTCCGTTGGCGGGCTTCCGGCCCCTTTTTCTCGGCTTTCGGTCCAACATCGACGAATCTTGATTTGATTGATCGAGAGCTGATACAATCGATTGTGAATTCAAGACTCCACCGATCACATGATTCATTTGAGGAAACAATTTCCCTTCGTTATTATCGTTGAGTCTATGCCCATTTGACGAATTCCCACCAAAAACATGATTCGGTTCGTAGGATTCAGCCCCGAAATCCAAATCTTCTTCGACTTTTGGCGAAAAGTTGATACTGATCGGACCAGATTTCCCACCACCACCACCGCCACTGCCGCCCAGACTCAGTTCTTGACCGAATATCTTTGGTAAAACTTTTGGATGGCATCCATTAAACAAAGTTTTCACCATTGCAACTAAACTCTGTTCTTCCGGAATCGATTTAAAAGAACCCATCTCCAAAACACCTCTTTTAACCGGAACCAAAACCAGTGTCTGAAATTGAGCCAACTTCGCTAAAAACGCTCTCGATTGATAATGTTCTTCGCAGCTTCTGCTATCGGAAACCCAAACCGATCTACTCGTGTTAAACGATTGAGACGGGCTCGATGGTTTATCGAATGGAAACAGATAATACATCGAGGTTAGATAATACATCTCTAAATCCGACACCGAGTCCATTTTCGCTGCAAGATTTTCCCCTGATCCCTTAAAACACGAATGAAGTCTCTGAAGAACCCTCTTTTTTCTAACGACTTCTTCCCGTTTCTTATTCCCTATTTCACCTTCTTTCGGTTCTCTGCAATGACCATCCCCCCAAATCAAAGCCGATTTTCCGGACTTCGAATTCGAAACTTGCCAGAAAATGGCGTAATTCCAGTCGGATTTATCGAGAATCTTACGAAGACCCTCTTGAACACCTAAATCGCTAGTTTTTGACCTAAATTCATCAGGAACCTTATTCGAAGCTGACCAAATGAAGAAATCACAAGCTTCACGACCTAAAACACTCTCTAACACAACCTTATCTTCTTCCTCTATTCCAAGCTTTTCTCCCATTTCTACAAACTACGAATTCGACTACAAAAACAGAAACGATTTATAAGCTTCAATCTCTTGAATTACAGTAAGAAATCAATAATTTTAGGAAATTAGGTTTTATTTTTCGTTCTCAATCTCAACTCGAAAACACAGAGCAAACAAAAGTTGTACAGTTAGGGCAAATTAGAATTACAGAAAACCCATAACAAACGAGTTTTCTGAAGAAATTTGTATGAATTGATGAACTTCGCTATAAGCAATCAATCAAAACAAGCCCTAGATCTTAGAAGAAGAAAAAAAAGTGATTTTGATAGGGAAAAACAGCATAACAGTAAGAGATTAAGTAAGAATTGAAGGATTTATAATACCTGAAGAAGATTGAAGTCGAATCAGTGGTGGAGGAATATGAAGGAAGGAAGGAAGGGAAGAAAAGAGTCGTATGAATGGAAGGAAGGTTGCTCGTGGAGCATGTGATTGAATCAATGGCGGTTTGGCGTGATGTTTAGATCTGAAAGACTTCAATTTAACGTGGATAAAATTAAACCAAATATACCATCAATTTTTTCTTTTTATATATATTTTTTAGTCCACGTTCATTCGTTTGGCTTCTATTTTTTATTTTTGCTTTTTTAACTTTATTATATGTTTAAATTAAAAAACTGTTTTTTCTAGACGCTTAACTGTTTATCTGTATTATTTACTTTATTGATTAGTATCGGGAAGAGACAAAGACCAAGAGTGTTACTCGTTAAGATGGGTGTTTAGGTGACTTATAGTGGTAGAGAAAAAAGTTTTTTTTTAAACTGTTTGGATTAGTTTTTGTAGTGGTAAAAGCCAATAAGTCAACAAGTTATTTTTTTTAAAATGTTTGACTTAGCTTGCTAGTTTTTTGAGAAGCTTTTGTGTTTTTTATCAACAAAAAACGCTTTTGTTTGTCAAAAAGTCACTCACTCATGACTTTTCAAAACCTGCATTTGTAAGCTCTCCAAAAAACACTTTTCAAAAGTATATTTCACTATCCAAAAACTAATTTTAGCTTATTAGCTTTTTGAAAACTAATAAGTCAATAATCACTTTTAAAATACACATCCAAACACCCTCTAAGTATACGAAAAGATCCGTTTTAGGTAAGTGTTTACCAAATTTAAATTTTTTAACAACAATTCATTTTCGTAGTAAAAAATATTACTTGATAAGATAATTGAAAGTGAAGCTCTTGCTAGTAAGTGTAGGGATGTCAAAATTGTACCATGAAAAACCAACCAATTGCATTATCAACCGTAACAATTCAATTGGTACCGACTAAATTGGTACCGATTAAATTGGTTGGAACTACCGTACTAACTTTATAAACTTGGTTGGTACGTAGTATTGAAGATCGTCTACCACGGTAATACTGTACCGTACCGACTTTTATATATATGTATATATATATAATTTTTATATTACTTATTAAATAAAAAATCAATGAAAAGAAATATATTTTATTATTAATGCATTATATATGCATCTATTGTGATTATTCTTTAGATGGATTTGATTATTATCATATCAAAACTATTGTTTTACGATCAAAGTTTTATTCGATTAGGTTACTGAGTTAGGGGTGAGTCCTAAACACCTCCTCAAGACCTCAACTTATAAGGTTCTCAACGCAATTAAGCAATCTTAAGTCTATTTTTTTTCAATGTGGGTACATACTAGAAAATGTGCTACCAATCCATTACATCTTGATGCTCATGAATTTGATCGGAGACAAACCAAGTTTGTAAACTTTATAAATGTAATATCCCGTAAATTCTAGAAAAAAAAATTTTAATAAGTAATTTTATCTATATAAGTTGGAAACCTTAACAAACTATATGAGCTGGTAATGTCAATAAGCCAAACTTGACAAAAATTATGGGATAATTATGTGTGCATAATCGGCGGCAGTAGTTGCTAGACAATTTAGGATTTTCAATTTTATTTTTATTATTATTATTTTTGATTCTTTTGATTTAGTCAATGGTTGGAAGAAAGAAAAAGAAAAGATTATATATCTTCTAGGTATAGGGTTAGTTGCAGTACTCTTATTCTTATAGTTAATTAGGATTCTTTTTTTTTAATGTTTATTATACCATCAACTCGATTAGTTGAATAGTGAGAAAAAAAATTATTGTGATACCTTTGGAGTTTCTAATAGCAATTTTTGGGTTTGAAGTCGGGTTCGTGTTGAAAGTTTTGAGCGTGGCTAGAGGCTTATCGAGGAAGTTAAATGGAGTTTCGTTAGCGATTTTTGAAGGTTAACTAAGGTACGGATTCCTTATTCATTCGTTATGTATATTTGATCGTTAAACTGCCTTTGCGTTTATTTGATACGTTACGTATGTGTACAAACTCCGTTAGCTTTCTTTCGTGTCATTCGATCTGTTCGTTCGTGCTTAATGTGTTTTATTCCATTGTGTTTATGTTTATTTAGTTTCTCGTCCATTCATTTAGTTGTTCGTGTGGTCGGACGTCTTCTTTTGATTTTATATATTTAGAAACATCTTATTATAATTTTAAGCTTTCGAAATATTTTCTGAAAATTATGCCTTACTTGTAAAAATCATAACTAATCGCTCGTTTATCGGAGTTAGTCATACGATACATTTTTAAAAACCCCCAGACGTCTACTACAAACTACTATTACATGATAAATCTGAGACTTTTATGCTAAAGCGCCTAAAATCTTCGTTTTCTGAAACAACTCCTATTTTAGACGAAAACAGTGCACTGTTTTTCAAAAGTTCGTATCGGGTTCATTTTAAACCCGATTCAGTCCATTATTAATTCGTTGGAATCCTAAGACATTGATTTACAACTTCCATTTAGATATGTTTTTCTAAAACATATTGAAAATATGTTAAATTGTTCGATTTCTAAAAGCGTAAAATGCTGAAAATCGTACGTCTCGGTTTCGAAAAGTTGTGTTCATGGTTTTCGTTTGGATCTGATTCGCTATGCGTTTTCCTCATAAATATTTTGTGTTTGTTCATATCTAAATTTATGTTAATGGTTTACGATATCGTTTTAAACTTCTTTTCGATTCGTAATTCGTTCGATTAAGTGACTTCGAATTTATAAACATTTTATGGGATTGGTTCATATTTTTGTATGGTTGTATTTGATGTGATCACATGGATTGTGATATACTGGTGGATTATGTGTTTTGCTAACCACCTATGGGGGTACCATAGGTACGTCATTGTGGCACCAATGGCGTGATACCACCCGTGGCGGTGTGATCACTCCATGGTATCTCCTGTTTTGTGTGCTCATGTGGGGTCTATTTATGTGTGACTGGTAAGGAGGCGTATGGGTCGACCCTAGACTATGTAAGGTGAGTGTCGGTGTGTGCCTAACACCGCCTCTCACAATTAGTACAGTTGGATGTGTATGACCAACGTACGGGCCTTTGTGGCCATATGTCTGATACTTGTCACGTCGATTGATATGCAAGTGTATGCGTTCGAGCTCGATAAATTTGATATGATTTGACGATTTTGAGATTTGAGATTTGATATGTAATTATATGAGATAAGTTTGATTTAAGCTTTTCAGATTCGTTTAGTAGTTAATTAATGCTATGTTTTATGTGATATCTTACGTCTTTGACAAGATTCATTGATTTTGATATAATAAGTTCGGATGTTATCATTTCGTTTTCACTTTTGATTTAACATCTATATTGAGTTATTGGTTCACGTTCTCTTAGTTTCGTTTTGTTTCCTTTTGTAGGTATCTCGATAAGTTATGTTTACTTCAAATGAGATGTGTCTTTTACTCGTGCTAGTTCTCACGAGACCTTAGAATTTGTGTTTGTTATTTGTTTGTATCAGCCCACTGAGCGTTTGGCTCAGCCGCATTTCTTTCTTCGCGGCAGGTTTTTGAAGGGAAGCTAAGAAGTATGTGATCTGAAGAGTCGTCATCCTTAAGAGGTTTAAAATTAGACTTTTGCAGATTTTATTATCGTTGTAAAGAATGTATTAGAAGAAAAGAATTTGTATCATTAGTGATAACGGTTATCTTTGACGGTAATTATTTGTAATTATGGATTATAGNGTTACAATAAACATTTGAGAAGCTGGTACAAAACCGTACCAACATGTACTAATATATACCAACCAAAAAAGTTGGTACCAATTAGAGTTGGTTGGTACATGGTATAAATTTTTACATACCAATTATAATTGATTGGTACACACTATTGAAGAAAAAAATATGGTACCATATCATGTTCACCCTAAGTAAATGTTTCATCAGTAACAACTTGATAAATGGCCATTAAGTTGGCAAAGCATATCTAATAGATATTTTTTTTCGTCCTAAAGGATAATGTTCGATGGAAAACAAGTAAGCGACATATAGTTTTAGGACATGTATTTATTACATTTTTAATGAATAAAACTTGATACAAGGAGAATTAAATATTTTTTGTTGTAGGATAAGTGTGTCATCGTCTAAAGGATCTGACGATAGAGATAGATATAAGAGTTATTTATGGAGTAAATCTCATTCCATACTTATCATTATCATTATCTAATCATCCCCATTTAAAGGGTTTTATGCTTAATGAGAAATACAGCTTTTTCTTCTCTCTATTCTTGTTGTTCTATATTACTTTTTCTTTAACACGTTATCAGCACGTACGCTCGGATCGCTGTCGCCACTGCTAGACGATTGTCGTATGCTCCTACTCACAATATAAAACCAAGTAAACATCTTTTATGAACTAGATCAATTTTTTTTTTAATTTGAAGTAACAAATTAAATGTATTTGCATATATAAAACTAACTATAACTATTGTCGATGTAAAGAAACATATCAAAGACAAATACAAAAATCCAATATTCTCCGTTTCGTGTAGGAATGTATCGAGAAGAACTTGAGTTTGTGGGACCTCCCATGTAATCTAAAGTAATAGACTAATTTCCCCCTAAGATTATACTGAGACGGTGTATTGTCATATTAATAAGAACCTTGTTAAGATACTTGTCAATTAGAAATTATACGAATGGAAATGGGTATATATACATACATCAACTCTAGTGATATGAAAAGAATATATATTAGAGAAATTAATGTGTCAAATTAGTGAATTCTCTAGTTTATTAAATCATATTTTGTCACCATAAAGAACTTTGGGAGAATGACACATACATGTTTTGACATAACCATGTGGGCACCATGGTCATGACATAGAGATCCATGTATCGGAAATACACATAGATACATTATTCGATTGAAGGCAAAATGAAACAATTAATTAAATACAATTGTTGACTTATGCAGTACAAGAAGCAACCCCCTATATTTATCGAATACCGATAACTTTTATATACCTTAATTCTTAGCCAAAGAAGGAACGAGACCATCCTAAAGCTAAGAACAATACACAAGTATTACATCCTTACAACAAATACAAGGTTATATTTATGGATATAAAAATCCAGAATGCGGGCCATTAAAGTACTTTATGGTTCTGGTTTCGACACGATGAACGCATGTCATATTATTGTCCACATGAAATGTTGCATTCCTAGCACTAGTTAAGGGCTCACCACCCTGATTGTCTTATGAGTCTACATGACTTAGAATGCTAGAGATTTTACATCATAAGAACTTGATGGTTATTGGTTATTGCATATATATTGAGATCAATGTAGAGTCTCCTATACCCATATGTAAATATAAAATGGTCTCGTAGAGCAGTAGAAGTTGTCATCGAAAGAATATATAGATGACGGCTAAGACATTGGTTATGCGCACCAATATACCCATATCTACATGGGGTTATGCAATATTACATGCAACTTTATTAATTTGTTTTTAGACCCACTACTGGCCAACCAATATCATACATACCAATTGGTAACTGGATATAAGCCTGATCTTTTACATTTATGCATGTTTGGTTGTGCAGTATATGTGCCAATTGCGCCCCACCAGCGCACCAAAATGGGTCATTAAAAACGATAAAATACATATGTTGGTTATGAATCTCCAACAAATCCGCTATTTAAAACCTTTGACGGGTGATTCTTATACTGCATGATTTGTGGATTATCACTTTGATGACAGTCTTCCCGTCGTTAGGGGGAGATAGGAAAAGTATTTTCCAAATAAACGACTGGAACTGTCATGGAATATTTCCATTATATTTTAATTTGATCCTCAAAATTCACAATGTAAAGTTGAAGTCAAACGAATCAGACTCGATACCTGATACGTTTAATGTTGTACAAGAAGTGACAATATAATATATACAAGCTGCAAATATACCCGTAAAGTCAAAAAGTCCCTAAACAAGGGCACAACGCCGCTGGAAAGAGTGTTGCAATCACACATGGTTGAGGTGTGGTTGAGGCGGTAGCTCCCAAAAGGAAATGGGGGAAGCTACGTGGTTCGATAGATACTCATCTAATGGAAGAGAAGAGTAAGGCACAAACAATATTTATCATCAACCTTTTATGAGAGTGTCTCTGATTATAAATTATGTCCATGAATCATTACTGGAGGACGCTCCAAAGTTAATACTGATTCCAAAGATCAGAAAATCTTGAATGAATATGAATCGTTGGACAGATCATACTTAATGATGATATATTTGCGTATATCGTTGCTTATGAGATAATAAAGCACGATGATATCGAACCATGCTCAGTTGAAGAATATCAACAAGGGCAAAATTGGCCTAAATAAACAATCCAGGATAATTATATTATTTGACAAATGAACAGATATTTGGTTTGGTAGTGCTAACCCACCAAGTGTAAAACATGTAGGACATAAATAAATCATTTGTTCTAGAAGCGTAATGAGAAGAATTAAGTCGTAATGTATAATACTTCCCTTTGGTGCAAGGTTTCTCACAACGCCCTGGATTGACAACGAGAATTACTCTCATGTGATGAATGTTAAAACATTCTGCTAATTATTTAGCATAGTAGTTTCCGAAGAACTGGAAAATGCAGCTTATTGATGTGGTTAACGTATATCTACAGGGATCTAAATTAAAAGATATATAAAAGTGATTGATCACATTACATTACCCAAAATCATGTAACTCTAAAGCATATAGTGTATTTGCAATAAAACTGAAACCAATCTAGGCGGATGTGATATACACGCCTGAGTAAATATTTGATTAGAAAACGATGAATTGTGCCCTTGCGTATTTATTTAAGAAAACAAGTTCCAGATTTTTAATATGGCTTAATGTATGAACATAATGAACGCTCTTGATGAAATAAGAGAAACCACAATATACTTGAAATCTGAATTTGAGATGAAAGGTCTTGGGAAAACTTGGTTTTATCTAGCTACTTGAGCTATGACACCAAGTTTGTGGAATATTAATCCACCGATGTGTATATGTCCCAAAATTGATCAGGCGATTTAATATGGACAAAACACATACGACTAGCACTCCCATGATCGGTCAAAGTGTTTGATATAAGGAAATATCTATTCCGTCTAAAGGATGATGACAAAGAGGTGTTAGGAGTTGGAATTCCGTACCTAAGTACAATAGGCGCATTATTGTATTTCAGATAATACACTTGACCGTATAGTTTATCTCTCAGTAAACTTGTTAGCTAGATTTAGCTCGGCACCAATGCAACGCCATTGGAATGATATCAAATTAGTATTTTGGAACCATTGACATGAGCTTATAATTTTCCTAAAGAAAGAGGGTTAGGGTTGATAATGGAATTTCAATACCTATTTATAAGTGACTA
>LUCG01071681.1:0-14219 GCA_001633085.1 Carthamus tinctorius | reverse complement strand
GCTCGGATAGGAGAAAGAGCAATGAGTAGGGAACCTTGGCACATACCCGGTAGAGGAAGGCGGACAGTGCGAGGCTTTCCATATTGTAATATTCTTACTCGAACTTTGGCATGAGCCCAGGAGGGGAAGGACGAGGTGATGCACCGTTCTCATTATGTTTATCGATTCGATCATTTCGTTATTGATACGTATCGTTGTTGAATACATTTGGTTATTGATCATGTTTTCTCATTGTATCGTGTGTTATTGATATGATATGTTATAATGATTTGACTATGAAATTCTATGATCTTAGCGCCCAGTACGTATTTTTTCACTTGATTCCTTGTAAGTCTCGGTTTGCATTCGGTAGAGGTTTTGAACTCTTTTACCAAGAAGAGTCTATCGTTTATGCTTATATATATATATATGCAATGTTGATATGTAATACTTAACTATCTAACTCACTATGCGTTCGCTTACCCTTTTAAGTGTTAACCCCTCTCAGGAAAGAAGACGGATAAGGGGAAAGAAACCACGGTTTGATTTGGAAGTTTATTGGTGGACTTTGAAGAGTACGAACTACTTTTGGTATATATGTAGTAATTATAGTTCGTAGTTAGTTTTGTTGGGGGTAATATGTACGTCCTGTTTATTTGGCTACTTAACTCGGTTTGTAAGTAAAAATCCATTATGTTTGGTTTGGAATCATGTTGTGGTTGGTAATATCACTAAAATAGAATGAATATTTCGATGTTTTCTTAAAAAATAATATCCCGTGTTTCGAGGTTAATCAAAGTATTTTAATTGGAGACTATAAAATTGGTAACTTGGGGTTTCATAACCGAGGTGTTACACAAAGATTCTCATTTGACCGCTGTAAAGAGGTTTTGTTAAAACTTCAAAAAGAGGGCTTCTCTTATTTTTTTTGAGAAAAACACTCAAAAAATGGTTTTAATATATGTCATCAAACATCATTTTTCATCTTTTTACAACTTAAATCTCATTTCTTTTGAAATTTAAGTCTTTAATCTATTCTAAGTAAAAGGATTTTACCATTTTTGGACCTTTAATATTCTGTCCAAAAATGAAGAAAACTCACATATTTTGGATCCTTGTTTATCCTTTATGTGTTTTTAACATTGATTTACAGATGGCATCCTCTTCTGATGTTCCTCAAAACACCACTGAACAGCAACAAGCTGGTGATATCTCTCCTGAAAGAGCCGAGATTACTCTACCTGAGAAATTCTCCATCCATATGGTAGAATGGAAGGCGAATAACTTCCTTGGATTGTTCAAGTTGCCCCAAGGAAGGGAACATCTCATTGCTGCAAAGGATTTCCTGTTGTGATGCCCACTAAAGACAGCCTTCAACCTTGACACTCCACCTAACAGGGAAATCCTAACCTCTCTGTGGACCACTGCCATGGTCGTCACTGAAACCGACTCCAAGCTAAAGTCGAGGGAAATGATCAAATTTCGTCTCACAGACGAAGTATTGACATTTGGTGTCAGTGCCCTTTGCAAGGCCCTTGACATCACTGCATATAAGAAGTACCATCCTGTTCCTACTAAGGAGGACCTGATTGAATTCTTCAACAGGATCAGGGTAGTCTGGCCTGAAAAGGATGGGGTCGTACTCAAGAACCCCCAAACTCTGAAAATGAATCAGCTGAACGACACTTTCTACTAAATCTGGACCACTTTTATCTAGTGTCTGACTGGAAAGGCTGGAAGCACGGATCAAGCCTCATGGACTACAACCCAGATGGCCTACGCTGCAATCACCAACAAGCGTTTTGACTACGCTCGGGTTATATTTGATGATATGGTCAAACGTCTTAAGGAGCACCCCAGGAAGAAATACGTACCCTACCCCCGCTTCTTCTCTGCTGTGGTCGCCTTTCACAAGAAGGCAAACTATCCCACCAGGGATAACGACAAGAATCCGATCATTGGGATCAAGGCACTGGACCATCCTATACGTGACACTGATGTTCCTCTTAGTGCAGTGCTTGTGGTCCCCACTGATAAGGATTCAGTGCCTCCTCCCACCAGGAAGACATCAGGTATGACTTTCATCTCAGCCTCACCACTCCCTCATTCTTCTATTTCGCATGCTATGTCAGTGACTAACCCATCACTGACTTCCCCAGCTGCACCTCCTGTGTCGCACAAGCGACCCCCTCAATCCTCTGCTACCAACTCTCCTCAACCTAAAAGGAAGAAGAGTGTTGTGTCCAAGAAATCTCAATGCTTAAGTCTTCCTCAAATCTCCCTGATAATTCTTCCAAACTACCCCTCTCATCTCTCTCTTTTAAACCTATAGGTGGTCATCCCACCCAAAATGAAGCTGAGTCTCTTCTCTCAAGAGCTCAGCGCCAGTGGATGGTAATCCTTTGGATACCATTCAAGCCTCAGGTAAGCCTAAATCTATTACCTTTTCTTCTTTTATGAAAGTTGATGAGTCTTCTAGTGCTCACTTAGCTACTCGTATTACAGGTTCATTTCCTGCAGGACAACCTACGGAGCGCATTGACCTTAGTGACTTTGATAGCTTTAACATCACTGACACTGAGCGTCAATTAAACGATGCTGAGACAAGTCGGATCGAGGCCGAAAAAGCTCGGCTAGAAGTTGAAGCTGCTCTACAGAAACAAGTCGCTGCTGCTGCTGCAGGAGACTGTAGATCAGCTAGCTGCCGCCAAAGCTGCTCTGGTTGACGCTGAAGCCAGGGCTCGTAATACTGCTACCGCCTCATCCTCCAACACTAATGGCGTCTTCTTCTCCATCCATTCTCTTGATACTATTCAGGAGAAGATGATTGATGTTTCAACAACATCCTCCACACTGCATAGCTCGATCGAAGACCTCAAGAATACGGTGATTCCAGGGCTTCAGTAAACTATCAGTGCTGGTTTTGAAGCTGGCACTTCCTCCCTTGCAACATTCCAGGCTCAGGTCCTAAATCGTCTAGATGCTTAAGAAGCAGGCCTGAAGAAACTTAATGAGCAAGTGGCCAAGCTATCTTAGACCGTTGTTGCACTTTCCTCCCCTGCTCCATCATTCACTTTGAATGACAGGGCTCTTCTAGAGATGGTAGCCGCTGCTCTCATCTTACAGTCTGCCACTCAATCCAGCATGGCCTCCCTATTGCAGCGCTGTCTCATCAACTGCCCTCTCTAGGCAGAGCGCAGCTGCCGAGGGGGAGAGACCACTATCAGTGCTGCAACTTCAACAACAAGTTCCTGTTCAGACAGGTCCCTCATCTCAATTCCAACTTCTTGATGAGGAGACTGATGAGGAAGATGAATAAGATCAGACCAGGGAACCAGGTCACAGCCCATGCAAGAAACGTGTTGATGCTGATGATGAAGAAGACGATGCTGGTGATCTCTTCATCATCAATAAAGTTCTGATCCTTGCTACATCCAAATCTTCACAGAAGACATCTGAAGTTCCCACTTTAGGGGATGCTCAACTTGAGGGGGAGACTCCTGGTACGTCCAAAAACCTATCCTCCTCACCACCTTCATCTGATTCTGACCTTCTACCCATCTTCTCAATCCTAAACAAACCAAAAACCAAACCACAAACATAAGCCATCACCCTATCTGATACCTCTTCAGACTCTATCCCTCAACAAAAATCACCCATTGAAACTAATAACCAACCTCAACCTGAAACTCAAACCCAAACTAACCCTCAAAATTCCCAAACCTTTGGCCCCATTGATGGATCTGTCGTACTAGATATCATTGATATATTCTCAAGAAGCATCTCTGCTAAGACTTGATAATCAGTGAATGATCTAGTGTTTGACATGAAACCTTTAAACTACCTACCCCCTCAAACTGATATTATCCCATATCAAAACCCTTCACCCTTAAACACCTTTAATCCCTCAACCTCTCAACCCTCAGCCTCCCAACATTCAACCTCCAATCAAAACCTTCAGCAACCTAATGAAAACTATTCCTCATCAGAATCCTTCTCAACACCTCCCTGTTCCCCTAAGTCTTCCCCCTCAAATATCTCTCATAGATCAGAAGGAGAAAATTATTCTTTTCCCTCAATAGACATCTCTGATGATGACGATGATCTATGCCTTGACATGGACCAACGCATGAAAGTAGTGATAGAGCGACTCGAGAGTACAAGAGCAAAAATTCCTCTTGGTACCTTTTGCGACTCCGAGTTCGCCTATCTATCCTAAAATGAGCAAGAAGACTGCCTGAAAGCTGATCAAGAAGTGGAGCGTCAGAGAGAAGAAGCCTTCCTAACTGCACAAGCTGCTCAAAAGCTTGCTGCTAGTTTTGTCAGGGAAGATGATGAAATCCAGGCTGACCCAATAACTGCTCAAAGGGCTGCATTTAATTTGTTTGCCAAGCAAAAGAACAAACAGCAGTTGAAGGAAGAGGATGAGGAGAAAAGATGGTGTATGGATCGTCTGCATCTCAGAAAGCATGGCTCACCAATCACATGGATCTCACTAATGAAGACAAGGAAAAGAGGCAAACATCCTGGAATCATCTTCATCACTGTGAAGAGACCTGAAGGCAAGGACGCTCAGCACACTTTTGATAAGTTAGAAAGATACAACTTATTAGAGTGGACTGAAATCAGGAAGCTTCGACCAAAGGTTAATTCAAAGTACAAGCAACAGGTAGAAGAAGCCATCAGTGGACACATTGCCAGAATCAGAAGATCCATCGATGTCCCTGACACCCTAATATAACCTCCTCAACGTGCTTGTCCACCCCCTTGTCGATATGGTGGAAGCTCTTCTATGAGATTCACTCCCTGTTACACAGCTCTAGGATCCATTCCATACTCATATGCTGATATCTTCATGCTGGATCTATCCTTCCCTGAAGGCATCACTCTTCATGAAAGGCAAGTGATCAAAGAGCCTATTCACGATCTGTGTTATCCTGATAGACATCTCACACACCGTTTTCAGAGATTTGAAGAACTACCTATTGCTCCCTCTGGTCATCTCATTGACCTCCTGTGCTTCACATCAAATGATTCGACTCAAGAAGACTCATACACCTTCGGTCAAGCCATCAGAAAGATTCTAAGACAAAGAATGGCCGCTGGTGAACAGATTGATCCCTTTCATGTAAAAGAAGAAGATACTTTTAGTTAGGGACGATCTTTGTAAATTACTTTCAGTATTTATTCATGTACTTGTATATTTTCATTTCCTTGTAAACCATCAGTTTTAGAAGTAAATGAAAGAAATTCAAGTGCATTGTACTTTATTCCATCATAGTACTGAAAAAGATCCCTGAAAACAGTAAGTGGACACGTACCTTTATGAGTTCTATTTCCTTTCTGTTTTAGCTAGACTTAGAATTATTTTTTCTTTGCTTCTAGAACTAGGCAATTTGTCTCATTGCCTAATCATTATCATTTAGGAGGAGATTGTTGATCCAGCTCTCCTAAGACTTGATAAAATGATAATGATCCTTCCGCTGCACTTAGTGAATAAATGCTTAGCTTTGATTACATCTTGAGGAATTATCATTGAGCATGTTCGGTGATTCTTCTATTTTATTCAAGTTTTATTTTAACACTGATACATCAGTGACAGTGAGACACTGAGTCTGTTTAGCACTCACTTAAACTGATCCAACAGTATAGCATCTCCCTGAAGACAAATAAGTCATGCTACAAGAACCATCAGCGTGATTGAAGATTAAGCTGATGACAGGAACAATGCTGCTCGTGATTTGAAAACTGATTCAGTGATAACCGCCTGTCCATCTATGCCTGACGATCCGAAGAACCCAAGATACAACGACCACTAATCCTCATCAGTATCAATGATCTTATCGCTGATCAGTATCTTGCATATGAAGATTTCTAGATTTGTCTTATTGTCTTATGCACAAAAAGGATTACCTGCCTTTCTGACATAGTACAAAAGGGATGGTCACTTTACTGTTCCCTCCGTACTTATCACCCATAAGGAAACTTTTCACTATAGACACCATGTTTTTTTTATGCACATGGACATTTGTTTATAGTAAATAGTACAATTGGACCACTCGTTACACAACACGTGTAAAAGTGATTCTGCCATGCATTTAATACATGGGATATATATTAAACGTAAAGAGTATTCTTCAAACACTCTTCTTTAATCTCTATATCCACAATCCTTATTCTTATTCTTATTCTTCTAAGTTCTTTCTTTCTTTTCTTCTCACTGGTGCATAGTGAATGAATTGTAAACTTACGATTGTTTAGATTAGGTTTATCCTTTTCTATATTCCGCAACAATCTTNCCCCCCCCCCTTCTATAATCCTTACAACTTGAAGGTCACCCCTTTGGGACCAATACAAATGCAATTTACAACCAAATTGGATTTCCATTACCATAAGCATTAATAGTTAGTACAACAAAAAAACCCCTTACTTACAGCAAAAAAATACCATAATGTGCATACTTGCATCATAGCTGTTCAAACCTAAAAACCCCATACTTACAACTAAAAAAAAATACCATAATGTGCATACTTGCATCATAGTTGTTCCAACCTAAAAAACCCCATACATACAACAACAAAAATACCATAATGTGCATACTTACTTGCATCATAACTGTTCCAACCAAAAAAACACCATACCATACATGATCAACACTTACTCAAGATTTTTGGGATCTTAGATGAGCTTCCTAGACCTGGGATTTTCTTTTCTAAATTTATTTTTGCAATTCTTGCATGTGCCTGTCTTCTTATTGGACCATAGTTGATCTGTGTTTTCTTCCTCCTCCCTTTATCATTTGATTTGGTTGACTCTTTGGTTGACTATTGTCTTGGTGGCTTTTAACTTGTTCTTGCATCACTCATAAATCCTCCAACATTTGGTTTAGCAGTTGATTCCCCTTTTCCTTTGTCAACAGTTGCTTCAGCAGTTTCCTTCCCCTTTCCTTTGTAAGCAGTTTCCTTCCCTTTTCCTTTGTCAATAGTTGATGCTTCAGTAGTTTCTTTCCCCTTTTCCTTACATCCTCTTTGGTTGTGACCTTGACCACCACATTTCTTAGATGTCATAACAGCTCTAATCCTTGAAACCTTAACCACATGACTTGCAGGTTCATGTGCAGCCCTCTTTCTTTTCTTTTTTGGTCTCCCAGGCATGATCCTTGGTTTAGGAGGCAATGGCTAATTCAATGAATTTGGTGGCCATTGGTTCATGCCTTGAATTGGTTGTAACTGATAGGAATATGTGTCTTTGTACACATCTCTTTTGAACCAATGTGGCACATACTCCTCTGGAAGTTTGTGAATATAGAAGATGGTTGCAACTGCATGAGGACAAGGTATACCTGATAACTTGCCACGTTCTACAAGTACATGTTCTCAATCTTCATCAACAATGAAAGCATCATGTCCTTGTCTTACTTCAAATCTGCTGCCACCCCTAGGCAAGACATTCCAATATCTATAACAGATTCAACGGATTGAATCAAACAAATTAATTTAAACAAATTGAACGGATTGAATTAAAAAAAGATCCAACAGAATTTCAATAAAAACACATCTATACCTTTGTGATGCTTTGGCATTGTCAAGCTTCTTGATAACTACTGGACAAATATCAAAGCTCCATGATTCACTGATTTTCCTCATTCTTGCCATTCTTTCCATCAAGATCACCCTAATTGCTTCTAACATGGTAATAATGGGATTTGATCTAACCTTCACTACTATAGCATTAAAACATTCACTAAAGCCATTTTCAACTGCTTTACAATAAGAGTTTGGTAAAAAAAATGCTCTTGACCAGGTTTTGGGTTCTCTTTTAATCAAGTAGTCATAAGCACCTTTGTTTGATGTCTTAATCTCATTCATGACTCCTTCAAATTCTAGTGGATAAGATGCTTTTGCAGCTTTTAAAAAAAAATTCTAAAATCTACCCCACTGTAAACTTTTCTAAAGTTCTCATATATATGCCTAGCACACTGTCTATGCTCAGCAATAGGGAATATGTGATTATTCCCATCCTTACCAATGACAGATAGAAACTCTCCTTGACAAACACCCTTTAAAAAACAACCATCAATTGGAATTATCTTCCTACAACCGTTCTTAGAATCTTATTTCAAAGCAGATAAGCAAACATAGAATATGTCAAAAATACACTCTTTCATCAAGATTGGTAGTCACACCAAGATTAACTGTGGAACCAGGATTACTTCTCAAAAGTTCATCACCGTATGCTCTTAACATCCCATAATGTTCCACAAGTGACTTTTCATATACATTGGTTGCCCATATCTTAGCCCTTCTAGACTGATTAGGACTTATTACACATTTATATCTCTTCAAAACCAAATCTGCTAATTTACGACATTTGATGTCATGATTCAACCTAATCTTAGACCCAAACTCCTTGCTAATCCACTTGTAATTGATCAAAGAATCATATTTGAAACTTCCAGAGCAAGTATGTTCATCCTTCAATGATATAACCTGAAATGAATTCTCCTTTTTCATCCACCTTCCATAGCACCTCCATAGGCAATCTTTTTGTTCATCTTTTTTATGGAATTTTTTTGTTTTCTTTTGCTTTCCTTTGCTTGGATCTGGTATCCTTGTTGGTCTGGTACCACACCTTGCAATCATCTTCTTCTTTGAACAAACATCAAACCATATGGAGTACCCATTACCTAGTGCATTGTAAGTAATACATTCTTTAAGCTGCTTTGGAGACTCTTATCTTTCACCAACCTGATACAATTCAAATTATCAGCAACATATAAGTCTTTAAAACTAAAAAATAAGAAGGATAATTACATACAATTGGCTTCTTTACTTTCCAGTGTGTTAACGGGTCATGAATTGGAAATTTGTCACTTTCATTTTCATTTTCAGATTAACCCTATGCAGGGGTCTTCATTGCGAACATCTTCACCAGTCTTTAAAACCTTCAACAAATCTTCTATGACTCCATCATGTTCGGTCATCAACAAATCTTCATCTTTCCATCATTTTCTATCCCAACACCTAGCTTTGGTAGTTTTTTTTTTCGGGTGAAACCATCTTTGATAAGCTTTATCTTTCCTAACATCTACTAACTCTTCTTCAGCTTCAGATAAATGATCTAAAGATTTAGCATCATTATTGTCATCACTCTCTATATCTACTTCAACATCATTATCTATTTCTACATTCACATCAACTTCTTCCTATACTTCAACATTTTGATGTACTTGCTCCATACCCTGTTTACCCTCAACATTTTCATTGTTTTGTATGTACTGACTCAAATCATCACCAAAGTGGTCTATGTAAATATTTACATGAGCATAACTATCAGTAATATCAAATAGAGTTTCCAAATCATAATCATTAGCTATTCTACATAAACCACTTTCAAGATCGTTATTAGGAAGACACCAATATAGAGCAGATACTATAGTTGATGTTTCTCTTTCAAGAAAGGAAATCATTTCCTCAAAACATATCCTTGTAACGCTGAAATCTAGTTTACTACCATTCTCATACCGTAAGGGTTGGTACATAAAACAACCATCATGGTGCACACTTACTAAGTATGATTTCACCATCTTGTAAATAAGTATAACCTATAAGTTTTACAAAATCAACAAGTCTTAAAACCCTAGTCTCCTAATAAACAAATCTGTTTTCATGTATATAACCCAAATCGATACTGTTAAAGCCCAAATAAAGAAGTAAAATTTTCAAATATTCATGGAAGCATAAGTTCTCATTTACAACATTCATGGAAGAATGCTTACAAATTTAGCATCAATACAGAAGGTACTAACCTGGACTATCATCAATCTTCAAAATTAGGGCAAAAGCTTCAAAAACGATGATCGATTAAGGGGAAAAATTGACGTTGTGTTCGTGTGAAAATGGCGGGTTTGAGTGAGACGATGGAAACTGAATGGTTTTTAATGACATAATTTGGCTGGGTCATGTTTTTCGGGTCGAGTAAGTCAATGGCTCGGGTAATCCATGTCGTTTAATGATACAATTGTCATGTCATTAATGATACCCACCTGGATTTTCCACATCATACAAAAATTAAAGAAAAAAAATGATCAAATGACTGGGTACCGGCTGAGAAGGTCACACAATGTATAAGATGGTAATTTTTAAACTTTTGATATGCTAAAAGATAAAAATCTAAATACAGTACATACAATAACTTTCTGTGACAAGTTGGATACACTTTCGTGAAGTAAACCCTAAAAATTATTTTTCTCTTATAGTAATCATTCCGGAAAAGTTCTCAAAATTTAGAAAAATTTATACTCTCATGTTTTTCCATTTAGAGGAAGTTTCAAAAAACTTTTGTATAAAATTCTTCTATTCTTTATTTTAAAGAATATCTTAAAGATGTTTTAGCTTCGTTTTGTGTTCAAAAAACCTACATGATGCTTTAATTTGTGAATCTATTTTTGTCAATAAGAGCATTTTATCTCAAATCTTGTAACTTTGTAAGGTCATGACTTATACCTTTCATTTTCCCTCGCCTTACCACTACTACATCATTCTCTCTACCCTTCCCTTTCCCTTGCCCAATAAAGGAGTTATATATCTCCTAGACTCCTATTATTGTCCAATCTTCCCCCATTTTTTTTATTTTTATATTAAAAATTAAATATTAAAATACAAATAAAATTCTAAAGATTTATAATTTAAATAATAATATTTAAATTAGTCGTCTAAAATTTAAAAATTACATATAAAATTCTAAATTTTTTAAAAATTACAAAAAAAAACAAATAATAATAAAATCTAATAAATTAGTTGTCTAAAATTTAAAAATTACTCCAAATGTGTTCGACCAAATTGAACAGAAGGTTGTTGTGAGTCTCCTGGTTTTTACTTGTCGAACGTTTTCTACCCATTGTTCCTCACTGATATGTGCTTTGATATCATCCGCTACAAGATTGTTTTCATCGATATTATAAACTGCAAGGCCTTCTTCTTCAAGAATCATATTGTGTAATATTATGCAAACGTACATAATATTTCTTAATTTCGCGAGACTCCATGGTCGTGTCGGGTTGTGAATAACGTGCCAACGTTGTTTAAGCACACCAAATGTCTGTTCAACGTCTTTTCTTGCTGATTCTTATGCGGACTTAAGCTTTTTTCCTTTTTTGTTTTGTCTTCTGGATACGTAAATGATTTGACGAAAGTTGCCTACTCTGGAGATATCACATGGGCAAGATAATATCCGTGTTTGTAGTGTACTCCATTCACTCAAACTGACAATTGGGTGTTTTGTCTTCGTACAAATCATTGAGTATAGGCAACTGATTGAGAACGTTGATGTCATTTTGTTGGAACCGACAACTCCGAAGAATGTGTGCCAACTCCATATATCATGAGATGCCACCACCTCTAGCATTATTGTCAGTGACCACCTTTCATATATTGACCTCTTCATGCTACCGGGCAATTTGCCCAAGCCTAGTGAGTACAAATTTATGCTACCAAACATGTCGGGAAAGCCGTGTTTGGCTTCATGCGCGGCATACAATGTCTGAACATCATCAAAAGTAGGTTTGCATAAATATTTTCTTTTATAGAGGTGAATTATACCTTTGCAAAAATTTTGTATGCAATCCTATGATGTCAAGAGAATCGGCAGCAGTCCCATACGCCAATTGTCAGATAGCAGTACATTTTTGTAGCGGAGAAAACCCTTCCGACCTCTTGCATCCCACGCCCACTTGAAAATTTGATACGTTCCCTCTAGATCGTCAATTATCTGTTCGAATAGTCGTTTGCTCATTCGAAATCGTTGCCTAAACGTTCTGTCGTCATATATCGGGTTATCACCAAAGTAGGCACGCACAAGCATCTCGTGTCTAGCTAGACGATTTTAGTTTTTTGCCGACCTTCTCATTTCTCGACTCAACATTTCTTCGTCATCATCAAAAATTAGGTGGGTCGCTTCTCTCGCAATAACAACCATAATCCTGTTATTTCTCTCGAAAAAGCCGTCATTTGAAGTTGATGATGATGATCCATTTGATGAAGCCATAGATTTTTTAATGAAACTGGTAAAATGTGTAGAGAGAAAGAGGTAGATAAAATCGGTCAAAAAATATTTGTTTTCATATACTAAAAAGGTAATAAATACCAACTTAAAGTAATAAATATGATAAACTACCAACTTGAATACAATAAATGGTGAAAACTAATCCGATAAAAGTACACGTCAAGTCTTAATGCAAAACGACTTAAACTCATAATGTAATAGTAATAAATACAACAAATGGTGAAACTCTCGAGTCTTGATGCAAAACGATTTCCATAATACTTCACGTCAAGTCTTGATGTTATGTGTTTAAGTTTAACCTAAAAGTCAAATTTTAGTTTTATTAAAAAACAGCGAGTACCAGACAGTTCCGAGTACCTAGTCCTAGTGGATACCTAATAGGTAACGGTTCAAAAAAATGATAACCAGAACCAATCACATTGGTTCCGGCTCCAAAGTCGACAGTTCCGAAACGGTTCCGGTTCCAATGATCAATTGATCACCCCTAAGTGAAACTAATTTACTAGAAAGTATGTCTAATGGTACCGAAGTTCTATAGCGTCTGGATAGCCTCACACATTTTAGATAGATAAGTGGCTACATTTAGATTTTGGGAGAATTAAAAGTTATAGCATATTTTTTAATCAAGAGATGGTAACATTGAGCCTATTAAACATAGAAACTAAAATTTCCCTAAGGATATGGGATTATGGGTTAAATGACATTTGAAACAAAAATTTTAACCAATACATAATATTCTAATTACATTTTATAACAACTATTTCAGTCTATTAAATGTATAATTTTTTTGCTTCAAGCTCATACCATCTTCTATGTCTACATGGTAATACCTTCCGGTTTTCATACACTAGTAATTAACCCCCTACCTCACATGTATCTTATGTGGGACGAAGGATTATGTGAAAAATCGAGTTCAACGTGTGAAGCATGAGAAGTGGATCTGAACCGTTGATCATTTTTAACCTCATGTTCTCCCATGAATTGCGCTTTAAAAGAGAATCGATCTGGTGCATCTCATCCTAATATGCATCTACTTCTCATCCAACAGTTGATAACCACTTCTCATGTTTTTCACGTCAACCTCAACTTTTCATCGGAACCCAACTTTCTTATATAGTGCCTATATAGGAAGTCTATGCAAGGGTAAACAGTAATGTTCTCTCTATAGCCTCCTCATTGCATTAGTGTAATAACCGAGGTTTTGAGAATGTAACTATTTTGGCAATTGGGATTTGTTTTAAGAATCTTTTGAAATTTGGGGGACAAATGTGACACTTGTTAGAATTTGGGAATTAATTACTTGGGCTTTGCCATTTCAGGTAAATGATTAAGGCCCAAGCCCATGGTATATATTTGCCTATTAGGGCAACTTTGTCATTTAGGGTATTTTTCTTACTGTGTGTGTTGTGCGTGTATCTAGGAGAGCAGCTTTCATCATCTCCATCGCCACCTTCATCATTGGGTAAGATTTATCTATTCTTTTGATCCTAATCTAAAGCCTAGGATTGGTTTGTAGAATCATTTAAGTTTAATTGTGAGTTTTTAGAACTGTTTGGGTTGATTTTTCGGGTACCAGGTTTTCGATCTCCTCGAAGCCTGAAAACCCAAGTCGGACTACCAGGATAGTCCGCGTCGGATTATCCCAGTAATCTGAATCGGATAATGGTGAAGTCCGTATCGGACTATAGGAAAATCCGGATCGGACTATGAGAATGTTCCAGTCGAACTATTTTGTTTCCCGAGTCGGACTATGTTGTTTCCCGAGTCGGACTTTGTATTCTCCGGATTGGACTTCGAGGCTTATCAGAGTCGGATTTCGGGTAGTCTTCGAGTCGGATTTCGGGTAGTCTTCGAGTCGGACTTTGTATTCTCCAGAACCTCCGTGCTAAGTCTGCCTAGGGGGTCTTATAGCTTAAGGGTTTACCAGTATCTAAGTATAGTTTTATGATGTTTAGATCGGTTGTTGATCCGTAGGCAAGCTTAGTGAGCTACTGGGAGTTAGGTTCAGGTGAGTTCCCTTGCCAAACCTTTTATAAACTGAAAATGTTTACTAATACTGTTATTGATAATCTGTGGATATTTCTGTATATTATAAGCATGCTTATAATGATTTAATTATCTGATGTTGTATGGAGTGAGTAGCAGAGTGGACATAGGGTACCAGGGGACAGTGCACG
>LUCG01071629.1:0-15501 GCA_001633085.1 Carthamus tinctorius | reverse complement strand
GTTTGGATAAAATAGTGAAAAACTGATGTGACGCTGATGTATCAGTTGGGTTCATTGGGTTGATAGTGAATGACCTTATAGTATATTACAACATGGGTTCCAAACGAGAACATCCAGGTTCTATAAAATGTGAGAATACTTATGGATCCTAAATTATTAGACACAAAAGAAATTAAAATAAGTGAATAAATCATCATGAGTACTAACTGTAATTATGTATTTATCAATAAATTTTTGTTATATTAATGATTTTCAATTATCTCTTCAATATTTCTATCAATCATCGAAGATTTCTTGTGTTGATGTCTCCGTTGTCGATGAATAAGAGATAATTATATGATTTTGCTTTGATAATAATTTGATAATGCTTTGATGAATTGAAGACTTCTTTTGATGCAAGATTAATCAGATCGGGATCTTACCTAAGATCGCTTTTGTCTTTGTAAGATCGGATCTTAAGATTGGGATCGAGATCGTAAGATCCTAACCATAAGTCACTAATTTTTTATATTTTTTTATATGCTATAATTCTTTTTATCATAAACAAATTATTAACATTTCATGAAAGATTGAAACTGTATTGAATTAGGGCCTTATTATTAATATCTGACTGTTAAACAACATACATTCTTCAAATCTTAGTGTGTGAGCAACAGGACTAGGAATTTGAATCCCAATAGCGATGGAAGAGGAGTTCTTCAGTTTAAGGTTGGTTTATTAAATACAATATATAATTCAATAATAAACAAATTTTGAGAAGTCCAACATTTCTTGCAGCAAATATTGAGCAACAGATTGGAAAAATAGACCACCAGATTAGAAAAATCGAAAACATACCTGTGTAGCAATGTGTTGGTTGATCGGAGAAGAGAGCATAGATTGGAGGCGTCGTTGGTTCAGGAAGGAAGCGAGAAGGGAGAAGCGAGATGCGTTAGTTTAAAAGAAAATAAAAAAAGGGTAAAATGTGTAAGATCGGATCGTAAAACGATCTTACGATCCTGTAAACGATCCTATGATACCAACTCGATCCTATCACATTTACGATTCTAAAATGATCCTATTCGTTTTTCAAAGGTAGGACCGTACGATCCTAGGATCCTGATCGTGATCTTAACAACCATGTTTTGATGTGCTTCTGTTGTAACAGTAATGTGCTAATGGTTGATAAAGGAAAAATCAGTGATGATTATGTCCACAATCATCGACTCTATTTGTTTACTATGTGATTTGCAATATTTTTCTCAAATTTTACCTTTACTTGTCTTCAATATTCCTACATTAAATGATAAAATGTATTTAACAATTTACTGTTTCCCCATATTCTTCTAAAACTGTGACTTAAAACAATATAATTGGCTTACAAATGTTCTTGTATTTGCGTAAATATCATACATATATCCTCGTTTGAATCTTTCCAATGCAATTATACACACTAAACAATGACCAACACCTGAATCATCCTTGAAATTGCCTAACTAGAGAACACACCCTCTCTATTGGAAATTGTGAAGCTCTTCCCGAAAATTAGGATCACCTTCCCTTAGTGGCCTATGGACGGCTATACGGGTGTGTTTGATTCGGAGAACAGTGTGGGACAGGATAGAACAGAATAAGTTTGTCCCATGTTTGGTAATTGGCATGCACTTATGTGGAACAAGCTAGAACAAAGTAGAACAAGAGTGGAACAAGTTTGTTTCCTCCTACACCTGGAACTAAATAGAACACGATCTGATTTACCATTATATCCCTCAAGTTACAGATTGATATTCTCTTTCATGACAATTATCCCATGCTCAAGGTAAGCAAAACCCTACCAAATCGGAAAAACCAAAATTTCGAGCCGAAAACCCCCAATTCTACCCAACCCACACAACCCGAGCTAACCTTATCTTCGTACTCCGACTTTTCGGGTGGGAGTACTCGGTTTAGACAGGTTACTCTGTTTGGGTTGAATTTTTTTACCCGCCAATCCGTTTATGATATGGGTCGTGTTCCGGTTGACATGGGTTCGAGGGTTGATCCACCAACCTGTCTATGACCCCAGTCAACCCGCGAACCCGTATAGTTAAATGGGTTGTGCTGGTCGTGTTTGGGCTAGGGTTGATCAAGGAGACTCGATTTTAAGTGGGTCGTCTCTGAGTTGCGCTTCTCTGGCCCGCCAACCCACGACCCGTTAACAAAAACACGACATGATTGCCTCCCCTACATTTCATACCCAAAACACAATCGGAAATCCAATCAAGAATATATATTGCTATGTTTATCTTCTTAAATTGACTATTTGGTAAAAAAAACACTAAACATCTCATTAGGGGTAAACCAGTCATTTAATCAGTTTTGTTCTGTCCAATCCTGCCCTGTCATATCTTATCAAACGTTGAACTGCTGTTCTATCATGTCATGTCCTGTCCTATCTTGTTCTATTCTATCTTGTCTTGTCCTATCTACGTACCTTTATGCCACCAAATGAGAAACCAAAATGTTAGGAAACAGATAAATAGAGATCTATGAAATTATCGAGCAGTCTCAAATGCAATTAATTGCAGAAAACTTTTGTGTGCACTTGAAAGAAACCAATGCAGGAATCGAAAATGTTTTACCTTTAAATTTAGCGAAGAAACTACACCCACTAATTGATTTTTTAAAGAAAAAAAAAACTCAATTGTCAATTTGCAATGAAATTAAGGATATGATCGCATCGCCATCTTAAATCCTCTAGTGGACCCACATCCACATCATGTAAATTTCCACACTTCCTTTCTAACCCATGGAACATCTAGGACCAGCCCAGTTGGTTAATCGATATCTAAATGGCTCTTTAACCGTTTGTAATTGTAACCGGTCTGTCTCTTAACCGGTTGCTTAACCGAAATCCTTAACCGATTACTCCTTTTGGGGTTTTTTGCGTAACTATGTATAACGATAACCGGTATTTTTTTAAAGTAGTCATTTTATACCATTAGATATGTCATTTTTTCAAATGTAACCCCTTTTTGGCAATTTAATCCCCCAAACACACTATAAATTAGTTGGTAGTGTATGAGGTTAGATACTAAGTTATATAATGCAAAAAACGTAAAAAACGCTCGCTATAATTAGTGATTTCGACTCGTATTCGTTTCTCGCAAACTGGCAAATTCGAATCTCTCAAGTCTCGATTCTCATAAATTCTCAAAGTATAATAATTTTTTTTATTAAATGTATTTGAGTGACCCAAATTTAATTTTTTAAAGTTTATATAATAAATCCCAAAAGTTTGTTAATTTAAAAAAATAAGTCTTAACCGATTTGTAACCGGTTACCCTCGATTACTCCCTTAACTATAACCGGCCCGTAACCGGTTACGGCTTAATAGATTAAAACTTTTACTCTTCTTAACCGTGACCAATAATAACCGGTTATAACCCGACCAATATCTGATTTTTTAACCACATGCATGGTCTTACTGAAATTGATAATACAAATGATTCTGATTGATCCACGATTCATAAAAGATCCATGCCAGTCCCTCTGCTGTTGGAGTTTGAGCACGTTAGTTACATTTGAGAGTTTTGAGTTAAATAAAAGTCCATTCCATATTAAGTATTAAGCAGAACACCACTTAATTTAAAGAGGGTGTCTTAAATTGCTACAATCCAACTATAATATCAAAGTCCAGAAATTCACAACTTCAAATAGAATAATCGAAAAAAAATGGATGTCCTAATATTCCTTGGGGTACCTCATTCTATATATGTATATGATAACCAAACCAAATGAATCATGTATATCCTACCTTAGGTAGGATCTTTATCGCCCCATGAAATAAGGGATCTCGAAAATTCGTCTCTAAGATCCGATAGAAAATGTACCATTAGTCACTATGCTCTATCTCCAACCATCTGGTTTTTCAGACAATTCAGAGTCCTTCAAAAATCCTTCAAATGCTCTACTTCCTCCTTATCAACTCCTTCTAGAATAGCTCTACTACAGTCCCACGAATTATCAGGTTTTGCCCTATCCACTTGCGAAACCTCTTTCATGTTTCTAGTGCAAACGATTTAGGAAATCGAGCATCAAAAAAGGATGAGCCCTTCCAACAATCTATCCAAAAAACCGTTTGAACTCCATTTTCGACCTGTTAAGTGCACATATCGTTAAAATTTAAATTTACAGTTCTCAAAAATTGGACAACCTCAATCACACTTCCTTAAGGACTGCAGCTATTGATACGCTCTTGTTACTCGTTAAGTCCTTCGTCTTTGCCAAATATCGCCTTTATTATAGTTGCCCCATAAGAATTTTGGTCATTTCTAAATCTCCAGGACCATTTTATGAGAAGTGAAATATTTGAGACAGCTAAACTTCCAATTCCAAGACCTCCATAATCTTTACTTCTGGGCATTGTTTTCCAATTCACCCACGAGATTTTTTTGCTATACTCTTCTGACCCCAAAAAAAGCCTCTCCTAAGGCTCCGTAGCAGATTGGTTATCAACTTGGGAGCCTCAAAAATCACAAGGTAGTAAGTTGCGATATTGCCTGGTATAGCATTAACTAGGATTCGTCAACCAAGCAACCACCCATCGATAAAGTTTTGACCTTCCATCTTGATAGCCTTCTCTGAAATTTCTCAGTAATCAGAGTCCATGCTTCAATCCTGTTCATGTTAGCACCCAAAGGCACTCTAAGATATTTACTTCTAAGTTTTCATGCTTTACAGTTAACGTCCACCGCAACCCTTTGAATAGTGTTCGCCCGCACACTAAGACCAAACAATTCGCTTTTACTCATGTTTAGACGAAGCCCAGAAGTAAGACAGAAGCATCTCAATATCTAAATGATATTCTTTCTGTTTTCCAGCGACTACTCATTAATGAACATCGTGTCATCTACATAGAAAAGATGAAATAAAGAAACCTTGGTGTTGCCAATCTCCAAGGCCTTCATCACGTTTTTACCTTTTGCTTCTACCATTAGTGTGTGAAACCCCTATCCATAGCCAAAACATCGAAGTAGGAGATCCTTTTACCAAGATTGAAGTTGTTTCCGAACACACGCTCTAATCCATCTCCTCCCTCTTGTCGAAAAACACATGGCTTCCATAATCTCATCTAGATAACATAAGTCTACCGAATCATAAGCCTTTTCAAAATCCTCCTTGAAAAGCATTACGTTCCTTTTGTTCCTCCTAGCCAAGTGAATGATTTCATTAACAATCAGCACACCATCCAGAATATAATTACCTTTGGTGAACGTTGATTGAGACTCAATGAAGATAGATTTGATAACTCGACTTACACTTTGCAAGGACTTTAGCAACTATTTTGTAAATCAATCTCTACAGTCCATCAATGGGTTCACGGATTTTGGCATCAGACAGACATACAAAGCAGTGATTGCACCCATTTCTTAACTAACTGGATCTAAAAAATTCAACCACACCCTCAATAAACTCGTTGCGGAAGATAGGCCAAAAGGAGTTGATGAAATCGAAAGTAATCCCACCCGAGCCACACGATTTATCATCACCACACTCTCGAACCGCCCTCTTTATTTCATTCTCAGACACTAAACTGTGAAGAAAAGCATAATCTTCGCTTGATAATTTCCTAAACCCGTCTGTAAGGAATCTACATCTAGACCGCATTTGAATTCCTACATTGTTTTTAGAAAAAGATTGGAACTTGGCTTTTACTTTGCTTGGAACATCTATCTGTTCTCTAGTTTTAAGCACCTCTAATCTCCTATCAAAGTCTTCTGGATCATGTACCCAGCTTCAATACGAGAATCTATCTCCTTAATTGTCTTCAAAGCAACAATTTTCTTTTCCTCTAGATGAGATTTTTTCCTGTCCACCATTTTCGAATTTGATCTTTGATCATTTTTAGTTTATTCCTTACAGTTATCAGTTTATTCTCCGACCTCTGGTACCAACTAGATTGCCAAGCATTCTCCACAAAGCCTCTAAAATCGTCAAGTGAACACCAATAGTTGAAAACCTTGAAACGTATTAGACCAAAATCCTTATCAGTTTCTTTTAAAACAATAGGACAGTGATCAAATGTAGATCCCATTTGAACTAGCAAACCTTCGTAAAACTCCATAAAACCGAAACAGATAAGAAATACAGATAGAACAAATAATTTTATTATTCAAATCCGTCGGATGATTACATATGGAGGGGATGATGATGAAGAACACCACACATGAATGAGGCGACTCTCATGTGAGCTAGTTAGTCTCACTATAGTCTTTGTGTTTGTGCGCTCTTTATAAATCATACATACTGTCGAATGCAAAACCTACAGCACCTTTTTTATAGTGTCCAATTAGGTTTTCGGTCAATACATAACCTAAATCCCAATTACATATATAAAAACCCAAAAATAATTGCCTTAAAGAAGATTCAAAGAGAAAATAATTATTCTAACCATTAGAGAAAATAACCTTAACCTCCTACCCAATCTCTCCCACTTCTTTCAATTTTACCCATCCGGCGCTATCCGATGGCCGCTATCCGGCGCCGGTGGCTGCTATCCGATGTGAAACCAGCATCCGGCGATTTATCAAATGGGCTGCTACCCATCCGACCGCGAATAGTGGCTGGCGTTACGTGGCCGCCTCTGATTGGCCCACGTCACGCCACGTAGATGCCACCTCACCCATTTATGCCACCTGGACCGCTACCACACCGGCCCCCATTAGCAGCCCATGGACACGTGTCGTCTTCTGGTTGGTCCACGTGTCGGCTCCCCAAGAAACCCTAACCCTAATTTTGTTTAAATATCAGCCGACATCTCACCACCTTCCCCACATCCCCCACTAGACAAAGACATCCTTCTTCCCCTTTTCTCTTCTCTTTCTTCTCTTATTTTGTTTTAAATTAGTGGGGACCAAACAACAATTCATAGTTAATTCAAAGATTAAAATTTTTGTCGGGTTTAGGATAAAACACGTGGTTTTGTCTGTTGTTGGGCACGTGGGTGTGTTTCTTACTTGGTGGCGACGGTTGTTTTTTGATGGCAAATCAAGTAAGTTATTCTAAATTTGATGGATATATATCGTTTACATTGTTGTTGTGTTGATTAATTTAGTTGTAAGTATACATTTTTTTGGACACTCGTTATTTCATGGCAAGAAAGTTTTTATAAGTTTTGTTTGTATATATATTGTTTACATTATATATGTTATGTTATATGTTGTTTAGACAGAGATTGTAGATGTAATCAGCATTCTTACGTATGCATCATTAAAACCTATGTTGTGTAGTTAGTGTTTGGTTGTTGTGGCGGCATTATAGTGGCTGTGGGATCTTTTCAAGATGAGACGATGATGCCATGATGGGATAGTGATCGGTGGACATGGAATGCTACCATCAACATAGTGCTTTTTGTAACAAGCCTTCCAATAGCCATAGTTGTTTGTTTGGTGATAAAGTGAAACCAAACTTGCGGGAGTTATGGGTGGTTTTCTCGGTTGGAGTGAAGGCTACAATGGTTGTCATAATGTCATTGATAGACGGATGGTGCGGCATATGTAGGGTGGAGGATGCGGCGATTTTAAGGTTAACGGAAGAGGATGTGGCGGCTTTAGGGTTGAGGGAAGAGAGTGTGGCGGCTTTAGGGTTGCCTTGTGGTGGCAGAGGGTGGTGTGGCAACTGTGTGTCTAGAGTCGGCTCTGATACCAAGATAAACTTGGTAATCAATGTATTGTATTATTAAACACGATTACAAACAATGGTATATATAGGAGAGATATTTACAATCTAAACCTTCTAGTATAATTATATACATATATCACACTTAATCGTCTAACACGAAGTTTCAAAAACATGCATAGTTATATGCATAATAGTACATAGAAGTACATCGTAATCATAAGTTGTAAAGTTACGATATACCACAATAATAACTTTACCCTTCTCTGAAACCTTATGTGTGTTTTGCCTTCCATTATTTTTTGTACATGTTTCTGCCTATTAGCTCACACTCATGCACAAGCTAAGAGTCTTCACGAAAGCAGGTGTTACCCTTTAGGGTAGAAGTTAAGTATGCATGCATCTTACCCCCACCCCTACCCATTCCCTTCTTTCGAGTGGGATTCACTAGCTTAATTTGGTTTGGTTTGATCAACTGAATACTCAGGTTGTGGTGCATTAGTTAAGGCTTAGGGAATAGTGGAAATCTCATCTTCCATGGTTCGAATTCAAGTGCTGCCAAAACCCTTGTGGGTTGTAGCTATGGATGTTCACTTGTGATGACACTGGGTCATTCATGGTTTCCTTCAGGATTAGTCGGTGCACATAAATTGGCCCAGATACCCAAATAAGATTATGATTTCTTTGATATGGCTTAAGGTTATGCCATCATCGTACACCTTTGTTCAAATACCATAGTCTTATGTCTTGCAGGGTTGCTTTTTTTTTTGGAAGGGTATCCTTGCCCAGACTAATCCCGGAAAAGTATAGCTGTAAGATAACTTAGTGGCCACAATTATTGTGGACGCCTAGAATAGAACCTTGCTTGGTTGGGATATTCCACCACATCCCCCAAAGCCTTAACCAGTACACCATAACCCTTGTGGTTTTGCAAGGTTGCTTGAGGAGTTGTTTAGACTTTAGACTCCATTTCCATATAAAAAGTTCAAAAATAAAGGAAATAACACTCCCAGCCATGAGACTGCTATGCCATGAAGCAATCTCAAATGCCAATGTGGATAAAGAAGCCACAGGAAGAAAGTAGTTTGATAATTGTATGCACAAGGGTAGATGAGATAACAAGAATGTGTAACCAAACATAAACATCAGTTATTAGATCAAAAACTAATATTCATGATAAATTTGAAACAAGAAAAAATATATGGGATTTAGAGCTGAAACATATAATAATTCGATTATAGAGTAACATATGGATACCACATTATGATGATACCATGGCGAGATGTGTACTTCGAGAATGGATTCAATTAGATTGAACCAATTCCAACGGAAGACTTTCCATTGCAACCTGAAGTTTTGATACCATAACATTTTAGAATGCAAAATAAGTTGCAAATGATGAATACCCATAAATTAACGCTTACCCATTTTCTTAAAGCTCGGGGATCAGATTTTGGCTGCACGTTGTACAATTCTGTCTGAAATGTAACGACGATGGTAACTTTGAACTCGATTGAAAATGGTCTGCACAAAAGTTTACAATGAGTAACAGCATATACTTTGGCTGCCTCAGGGAGATGGAAAATGAACTGATAATCATCATGAATATATGTGATTAATTTCCCAGATAGGTGTTGTGCATAAACCAAATATTCATTAAAGGAAGCTTTTGTATAATTATGGCGTAAATTAGCATAAACTTTTCCGGAATCATTAAAACTCTCCTGTATTTTGTAGGAACAGTGCAATATTCTAACTGGAAAAAAAACTAAAGTAAAGTAAACCCTAGGGAGAGACAATTGGAATGTGATCATTCATAAAATTTAAGTGCATGTATTGCTTCAAAATTTTGAATTATAATGTCACTGGGACTTTTCTTTTTATAACATATGAATAGGTTTGTCGTATGTAAGGTTTCCAAGTGTTCTATTTCAGGTGTCCATGTTTCTAATATAGTGTAGCCCAGAGTAAGTATCCACTTTAAAAAGTAGGTTCCTAGTTTCCAATTCTACACTTAAATATGAGACCGGAAAATTCATTACTCCCTCTACCATTAAGGATAACATTGTTATTTAGTTAATTAAAAAGTGTAATAATTACACATTTTTTAAATTACGACTTTTTCATCGTGTATATTTATTTTGGGATGGAGGGAGCACTTGCAAGAACCAACGCTTACAGAGGTCTGTCAAAGTACGATCACTAAAAGATCTAGTTGATATATTTAAATTACTGGCAAATAAAATTGCTAAAAGTTCAGGAAACTTGAGCTAGCATTATTATATCCTTAGGTGGTCACAAATAAAAGCCACATGCTACCAGAAACATTTGCCACAAAGACATACCAAGTATGCATTTGAAAACTGAGAGAACTCAAAAACATGTACGAAATGTAAAAGAAAATTTTCAATTATCATGTATTGTTAATCGAAAGAAGATAGAAAGCAACCTAAGAATAATTTCAAAACCCTTCTTTACGCCCTACGGATATGGTCTTAATACTACTTAACTTATAATACTTTGATTTCCAGAATTGTTATCTTTCCTGTATGGATGCGCCTGTTTTTAGACTATAATAGAGATTCTGAATGAAATTACGCCTGGCTTCACGATTAAACCAGCAATGACAACAGAACTTGTGCCTCGCTAAGGCAAAATGTTATAAGTCACCCATGATCAAGTGCATACTTATGTATCTAGGACAGAAAGAACACAATTGGAACAAGGAGTCAAGCGCAATAATAGGATCCTTGCAGGAATTGACGGCCGTCAACCCTTGAATCATCTTTTTTTCCTTCACGAGAAAAACCAAGCGGGCAACAAAGAATGAGCCACATATCCATAATTCCAACGATGCCATTATTAATGAACTCATCTACTCTTCTCCACTTGCTATGCCAAAAACGTTAAACAGGAAGCTAATGGATACGGGATAACTTCAAAAACCAGGCAGGCAGGCAGTAAAGATACTAGAAGGAAAGACAAGGTCCTATATCGCTTATGTGGTCTCTAAATTCACGAAAACATGTTGGTTCCGTAATTCCATTGGAACACATTTAGGGGCCGTTAGCTTTTTAAAATATACCGCTTAAGTCTGAAAATTAAGAGGTTCGCAGACTTAAGACTGTTTGTTTTTATTTTTAAGAAAATGTCTGAAAACCTCCTACCGTCCTCTGAGATTTTAAGAGGTGCACCATCCACCAGATATTGTTTAGATATAAAATTAGACTTCAGACTTCAGACCTCATAAAAAACAAAGGACACCTTGTTATTTAAGTCAAAGTTCATCAGCCATAGCATCTTATTAGCACTCCCTTGTCTACACTAAGATAGATATTTTAAAGGGCTTTCTAATTTCTTAATGAGATGATAACAGCCTATGGCTCTCAGTGACATTTGCCATGTCTTATTTCTTTTAAAGAATGAACAGAATGCCCTTCATCACAGCAAAGTGATAATGCAAAGTTGGAACTTTTCAATAAAATACAGCATAGAAGTTAGACAGCCAATTACTTAAAACTGAAGAAAACAAGGCTAAAATAAGAACAAATTTCACTTAAAATCATCAACTTACCCAGCAAACACGGTTGGACATGTCAATAGTCGCGGAAGTACGACATAAATAGGAAGAGACATAGCACGGCAGACATCTCCATCTGCTATCTATGAAAAGGTGAATGTTAGTCATTTTAAAAATTCATATGCTATGTAACATATGAGAGGTTTCTGAATATGAAGAAGCTCTGTGCCTGAGTAGTCTGAATTACAGACGTTTCTGTTGCAATCCTTTCGCCAACCATAATAGACTCTATACGAAGCAAGTGAATGTCAATGGAATAAATAGGAACTGCAGATGTTTCCACTGTTAGCTCTCCCACTAAAGGATCAGACAGAAGGCACTGAGTGCCAATTCTACCAGATATCTTGAAACCACCTACGCAACAAGGAGAATATGTCAATTATAATAACAAAAAATTTTAATTTCACAAAAAATGGGAGGTACAATCACTTGAAGTGAAATAAGTGACTATATGATGACGGTGCTCTAACATTTCTGTTAGATGTTACGCTTGGAAGCCCTGGAGAACCGAGTGTATAGAGGGCTATGAGTCTGTGACTAAACTAAAGCAACCCCTGGATATTGACCCACTGGCAACTTCAAACTACACCCCTTGAAACTACCCCTCAATAGTCATTAATTTTAATTGCCTCGGTAATACTTGTTTGTCCTTCAACAATCCTATAAGTATAACAACGCTTTAATGTCCAGTAAGAGTGTAAGGTCCCTGAACCACAGTTATCTCTCATTTTTCTAAGGGATCCCGCAGACTGATATCAAATGAAACAAGGCAACGTGTAAAAGTACACACACATTAAGTTGGACCTAGTGTGAAGTGGTCTTCCACTATTTCTTTTCATTTCTTTTCCTGTTTTTCATTTTCATGGGACCAGGGAAGAGTTAGTAATCAGGAAAAAACCTGATTTCAGTTCAGTAAGCAAAGAGTGCCTTTGTGTGTCTTGAGTGATGTAAAAGAAGACCATTTCAGGAGAAACCGGTTTCTCCGGGAGACTGGCTGTTGGCAACAAAACAAACAGGTAAGAAAGGTGATTCTTACCAATGTAAGAAGTGATGATAGAGAAACAACTCCATACCTAAATCACTTTCAATTATGAACTCCACTGTAGCAGACAATGATTTATGTAAGTATCCTCTCAAAAGATCTACATTTAGCAGATACTATGACAGTGTAGTAGACATTGAATAGGTTATATAAATCATACACGGTATAGCATAATTATTTAAGGTTGTATGGAGAATAGCCTTTGAAGATATCTTACCTGGATGCTAATGTTTGCTCCATGGAATGTTTCATAGAATTTGTGTTCTTCACCTTGATTCTTAAGAATCATAGAAAATGGTATCTGTTGATATTAATCACACAGATAAGGGATAGCGTAGGAGTCATTGAGTCAGTCTATGAAAATTAAGAATCAATATTACTCTTTTCTTGGAATTTAAAGACACAATATAGAAGAATTGTCCAACTTGGTTTTAGGAATATATAATTTATTTATCGTCACAAACTGCAGAATTGAAGAAACACTGCCACATGTAATTCTATTCTCTTCGCAACAAAAACAGAAAAATATGAGAAACATATGGAAGCACGCCGAGAACATTGGTAAAATTTAGCGGGACAAGTTGTTGAAGACCTAAAACTACAATGAACCTGATACGGTTGTGCCTTTTGAGCTTTACAAGCTCTTTGTCTATCACCATACCATACCTGTGTTGTGCCTGCACTGATCTTCCCAAAAGGTTGAACCTCAATGCTCTTCTTCCTGTTTCAATGAAGAAATTATTGCAAATTTAAGTCTTAAACATGAAAATGGTGTCAACAACTAAAAGTGGAATAAAAGGATAGCGAAATCCAGTGCAGTTATTCTACAGTGAATGGCACTTTATGCATTACAATGATTATCTTTTGGTCACTTTAGGACTTAAAATAATCCACCATACATAATAAATGCATCCAAATGTTTATAGTTACACAGAGAAGCTACAGAAAAGTGAGAATGCTTGGTAATGTGATCAGATGAACCAAGGATCAAAAGGTTGCACAAATCATGTAAACTTGAAATATAAGCCATCCACACAAATAATTAGGTACTTCAAAGTTTACATAAGTTTTTCTTGACCATGTCAGGATTTCCTTTGAAAGTGTTATTTAATCATTAACCACAAAATACAGCCATGGTAAAACTAGTAAATTATAGACAGAAATGAGTCAGAAAGGGAGTGTTGAGAAATACACTATTGGAATAGGCTTCAGGACACCATAAAGTGATTCAATGAGTCCAGCTGATCCTCCACGAACCTAAGCACCAAATTCAGTATATCAAGAACGCGCTCAAACAATCACAAATTATTGTTCCAACCAGCACAACTCATCTCTTCCAAACAGAATAACACAAATTGGCTTTCAAAATCAAAGCTGAAAGACCATCTGAATTCAAAATCGATTGAATTATGATCAAATTACCGCATTTCAGTTCTAATCCCCCAATGTATACTTTTTTATCAACAAAGAATTACCCGCTAATTTCTAGGTACAAATCAAAACAATCTCTAACGAACTAAAACCTGCAAATTGGCAGAACCGTTGACGGTTAACTGAATTCCACGGTGAGAAATCGGAGAAGGCAATTTTGTGATGATATTTCCCTGAATCGGCTCCTGCAACCAGTTAATAGACAAATTAAACTTCCTTCTAGTTCTAGGTATGCAAATGCAAATGCAAATGCAAATTGAAATACTTGTAGCAACTTACATCAGGGCGATAGGTTCGATTCGATCGGGAGAGTTTGATCTCAATAGACATGGCAACAACGCCAATCCAACTGGGAGTACTTCTGCGACTGTTTGCAGATTGATCGTTGTACCCATCTTCTCTCGTAGAACCCCCCTCTCCCTCTTGGTTTTAATGAAATTTAGAGTCAATTGCAATTTTGGTCCCTCTGGTCTATGGTTTCCAGCATTTTTGGTCCCTACAAAATTTTTATTGTAGAAAAAACACAATGGTATGTATTTTTGCTTGATTTTAGTCCCTCAAAACTAACACTCGTTAGGTTTCTCTGTTAAGCCTTACCCATGTGCCTTGCACTGTTGCACATGAGGGAATATCGGTCTTTTTACCAAAAATTAACCACATGGACCAAAATTGCAATTCACTCGTTTTGTTATTATATAATTTATTTTAAAATACAATAATTATTTAATAATTTACAAAAATAATAAATCACGGCCAAACCGAATACCTTCTTCGACGACTACCTCAACCCCAAACCCTCTCTGACGACTTCGCTCCCCCTCCGACGACTCCCTCAGACCCCAAACCCTCTCATCGTTGTCACTTCTTCTCTCTCCCCCTTCATTCTCTTTGCCTCTCATCAAGAACATCAATAGTCAATAATCAAGTAGCTGTTTTTTTAGATTAAAAACCGAATAATCACCAATTAACAATCAAATAACACCTTTTTTAGTTCATCTTCATCATCAAGAAAAACCCTAAATCAAGAACCAAAACCAAATTTCTAAATCTAAACCAAAATTAAAAATACCTAAAATCTACATAATGAATAAATCTTATATCAAAAACCATACATCTAAAAATGTACAGAACCTGAGATGGTTACAAATTTGCTTATGTCGTCGAAGATACAAACTTGGGACAGGTCGACAGGTGGCCAACGAACGGGATTTGTGTAATGACCCAAATCCTATAACAGATATTACAACATGCTAAAACCATCCCAGTGATCTAACGTAGCGGAAAGTAACAACAAGCCAATATTCAAAGGATAATGCTACTGGAATACCCTAATACAATTAATCCAACAAGCCAATATTCAAAGGATAATGCTACTGGAATACCCTTCACGGCTGAGATATAGTACTAGAAGTGTCCATCTATAGGCTAAAGCAAGCTGCTACACTAATCGCTCACCTTCTCTTTTCCTTTACCTGCTCTTCGTGTCTTCCCTGAAGTGTTTAAAAGTTTTGAAAACGAGGGTTAGACCATAATGTCTAGTGAATTCCCTCAAAAAAGGTTTAATACCAGATTATTATTGTATAGAAGTCAGAGGGCCCTTTTTGTAACNGTTGTGTAACTCTCCCAGTATATAAGGGAGAAGATATTTTTTTGTAAATTAAGATTCTCAGATTTTCACTTTCAGAAGCTGTGAAAATAATATCTCTCTCTCTCTGAAGTGTGTTTGGTAAGCTTCACTAATCTTGACCTCGTATCTGTATTTTGAAGTTCTTTACCACATGATCTGATTATCTTCGCTTTCTATACATCA
>LUCG01071621.1:0-13211 GCA_001633085.1 Carthamus tinctorius | reverse complement strand
TAAATTCAGTAGGGCCTATGAGGATAGTTCGTATACATATATTTCCTTTGACATCCATTACATAATCATACAACGGAATGTGATTTTTTCAGCACCATGTGGCCGGATTCATCCTGATCGAATAAACGCTCAATTAATAAATCCCAACTTTCTCCAGGCTTCTCTCTTGTGCCCGAATTCTCCCCTTCCTCGACCTCTTGAAAGGTGCCATACTGCGATGGTAAAATGGCGTGGGGAACCGCCAGTTTAACCGCCCTTTGTAATGCCGCCTTGTATTCATCACTGTGTTCTCTTGCCAAAGTTTGCTGCCTCTCCATCTTTTGTTTTGCAGGAATCTCCATTATCGGATCTTTCTCTAACATCATCTTTATTCACAAAAACTTAAGTCACATTTTGCATATAGAAAGTGGGAGGCTCAAATAAGAAGGCTAAAGGGGTTGTTTGGTTGGCTTTCCATTAAAACATGTATGAATAACACTGTCTGTTTGGATCAATCTATCTGTATAGATTGGGAAGATTTTTGTTTATGAGAGTTTTTTCATAGATGGAAGGAGCATATTTTTCAATTGATAGAAGCAGTTTAGAAAAAACTTGAAAGCTTTCCCTTTGAAGTTTACTAAATAAGCCACTGTCTATATCACTAAGTCATTACCAAACAATCATGTATGGTTGATCAGATAAGCAGTAAGTCCCACTAAGCTCATTAAGCATCCTGAGAAGGTAAGAAGAGATGGTTAAGGTGAGGGAGGTTCAAGTAAAAACCTCAAAAAAATGGGAAACTGAGGAACACCTCGTAGCCGTTCATTTGGACTGTATACACTTGTGCATAGAGGTAAATTAAGTTAATTTTTATTTTTATGCACATGTGCATGTTACAAATTACAACTATGCACAAGTGCATTGTGCATATGGTTCAGAACCCAGATGGAGGGCTACGAAGGCGTTCCTCAGTTTTCCATTTTTCTGAGGTTTTCTCTTGAACCTAACCCAGTTAAGGTAAGGTTCTTATGTGAATCATTGAAAAAATCCACTTGAAAATGAATATGTGAACCCATATGAACAATTTGTGTTGTTGATTCACATATGCATCTTCAAATAGATTTTTTTTGGATTTTTTTTCAATGATTCACATGCGAATCTCCCCTTAACCTTTCCTTCTTACCTTCAGTGATATTTAGCCGACCCCTAAAATTAGGTTTGAATCAAGTGCGATAAAATAAAGAAAACTCACATTCAAAGCCCTTTTGGCTTCCCTCTCTATCCAAATGATGGCATGATCAGAAGTAGCATTGCAAGAAAGAACAATGTGCTCAAATCTTCCATCAACTGGCACTGCAGTTTTTACAACTGGTGGAAACCTACCACATCTACAACCATAATATGCAAAAAATAAGTTCAGTAACACACACATACCAAAAAGATACAATTTTGAGGTCCAAATGACTGATTTCAACTTGGTACTCCCACCAGATCATTTAATTAGCTTAATGGTCCGGGCGGCTTATTCATTCAGCCCTACAGAAGTGTATACTAACGGCTTAATCATTAAGCTAGTAAGCCAAAAATGGATATATGGAATAATCCATTTAATTAGCTTAATGGTCTGGACGGCTTATTAGCTCGGCCATAAAGGAGCCTATATTAATGGCTTTATCATGAAGCTATTAAGCCAAACTGGCTATATGGTATAAGTCGGAACCCCTCACTTATCCCCATTAAGCCACCTCAAAGAAATTAATACCAATAAGCCAGGACCCCTCTCTCTTTTGCACCCCTCAAACCCATCGGTCTACCGTCCCTAAGAAGACAACTTAACACATAAAGGGGCGTTAGAAGGCTACAACCATTGTTTGCATTTCTTCCATCGTTACTTACTGTTTATAGTCATATCTATCGATACTGCTTGCTTCCGCTTATATCATTCCAGTATCAATTAGATTGTATTAGAGGATCTAAGATCAACGTTTGGTACAGAAAGCAATACCTTTGACCTCAAAAGTCAAAATGTTGATTAAAGTGGTCATCGGTGCAATTTAGGTTGTACCTGAAAGGCTTTCGCTCAACAATGTGATAGAGGCGACCGGGTGCATAAAGCCTTCTTGGATCTCTGATTTTACTCTCCTCTGATGTGCATGTGTCTCT
This sequence comes from Carthamus tinctorius, assembly GCA_001633085.1. Classification (NCBI taxonomy): domain Eukaryota; kingdom Viridiplantae; phylum Streptophyta; class Magnoliopsida; order Asterales; family Asteraceae; genus Carthamus; species Carthamus tinctorius. The sequence goes on along the minus strand of LUCG01071621.1, from coordinate 11,069 downwards.
TATGCATCTCAAGCACAACAAGCATGGCAAACTATTCAAATAAGAATCATCATAATCATAATCATTATTATCAATCAAAAGTCGCACATAAAACTACTAGTAAGGTGTTTCCAAGATACCATCATACGTGAAAATCGCTAAAGTGCAACTTGCCATGTCAACATTTCGCAAGTAGTATTTTAGCAGTTTGCTATTTTTTATGTACATGTTTAGGTGGACTTAAACTACCTTGTAAGTCAACTTATAAGCTAGCTAAGTGTTACTTTACGAATATTAAATTCATAAAAGATAGATTTCGCAAGTTGCTAAAGTGCTTATTTTGGTCAATTGAGTAGAAAAGCGGTTGTAATCAAGATTCTGCTTTTATTTGATATTACGGTATTACCGATCCCAACAAGAAAACTCTTACCAGAAAACCGATTTAAAGATGTCTTCCAACGGTGTGGCAGTCCGGGGCAAGAAATCATCCTACTTCAGGAAATCAAAAGTGTACATAAGACAACCAGAAAACATTTCACCAATCACAGGAAGCAATTAAATCAAGATTATGAAAAACTCGCCTGAAGCACAACGGAGTTGATCATGTCGGCATATCTGACCGCCAAATTCAACGACATACACCGGGCAGGTGCGATCGAATAGCACCGGACCCTCTTCCGCTCAATATTCCCCAACTTATCTCGGTTTTTCACCACCACCATCGCCAGCAATGCCGCCACACCCGACCCAAGTGAGTGACCAGTAAAAGTCAAAGTATAACTCGGAAACCTCTCCAACAAATCCTTCAAAGTCTCACTTTCCGAATCTAACACAACTCCGGCCGCATTTAACAACCCGTTATGAACATACCCGCCATCAAATTTTCGTCTTCCCAACTTATTATCCAACAAAACCGCGTAATCTTTATGGCTTGCCAGATTAAGCCCTCTAATGGCAAGAACTATATCAGCATGATCGTGGTCTAGGTACAACAAATACGGTGGGGCCCGCCCACGAGTGTCATTGTAGGTTCGCTTCAAAATCAAGCAATTTGGGTCGATCCCGTATCCACCGGGAGGCTCCCAAAGAGGGCATCGAAGATCATCCTCGTAAACCGCGAGTATATAACGACAAAGTCTTGGCACGGGCTCAAATTCTTCAGCGGTCGCAACGCCCCACGTCTCGCTGTCGTGGCCGGCGGTGTGAAGGCATCGCTTCCACGCCCATCGAGCACACGCCATACAGTAAACGCATTCGAGAAGTGGGAGGCCACAAATGATTGACATTGTGGCTTGAAATGTACAACAATGTCAGCAAGAAAGACGGATATGATCTCACAAATTGAGTTAGGGTATGTTTGATTCGTTTTCCATTAAGTCCTGTATGAATAAAGTTGTTTGTGTGGATCAATTTGTCTGTATAGATTGGAAATGTTTTCTTTTAGGATAGTTTTTTCATAGATGATAGGAGCGAGTTTTTTAGTAGGGAGACAAAACTTAGGCTTTCTGCATAAAGCTCTCTCCTAAAAGCTTATTGAATAAACCACTTTCTATGTCATTAAACCACTACCAAATAGTCATGTATAACCGATCGAATAAGCTATGAGTCCCATCATACATCAAGCTCATTAAGCTCCTAAACAAACAGACCCTTATTGGAAGGCAAGACATTTTATCAAACAGTTGGAAGGCAAGAAGTCAACTGGGTACCATCAAATCCAAAATTATCAAGATTTTACTCTATGCAACTTATAGATACAAACTCAAAGTTAAAATATTTGATTTTATATGATCAATCAAGGCCTGTTCTATCAAGATTATACCAATTTATGTTCAAGAAACATTAATCAAGATCAAAATTAAGATATCAACTTTAGGGTTTATGGAATGAAAACAACCCAAACTAAAAGCATTCAGAAAGAGAAGCAAGATTCCAGATTCAAGATTCAAATTCTGATTATGGAATACAAGAATCTAAAAAGAAGTGTAGAATTAATTTTTTGAATTACCTTTGAAATCGATCCAGCTGCTTCCCCAAGCATTGAAGTTTCAAAACTGGATATCAATCATTGATGGTGTGAAGGAAAGCATAGTTGGCAACAAGATTGAAGCACAATCAACACATAGCATCTGTCGAAATTATACCATTTATATGAATAATTTTTGTATACGAGTTGAAAAGAAACCGGATGGATGGATGGATATTCCTCCTTTCTGCAAAAATGGCACGTGATATGCACGTGATTCGCCATCATTTTGATTAATCTTATTGGGCCTGCGTTTTGGTGGTGCAATCGAGTATAAGGGGTTGTTTGCCAGTTGCTGAATGGTTTGGTGCATAATGATAAGTGGTCGGAATGATCATTACGCTCTTATGATATAATTAGAAAAAAAGGAAATATAGTTGTTTGGAAATTATTCATAATGAAATTCGGACGCTGAATGGTTAATGAATGCCTAAAGATACAGAATCATTTAGAGGGTTTTGAAACTGTTAAGAGGCAGACTTTTTTCTTGCCAAACAAATTCACCTCTTAGCGATTCATATATTGCCTCTTAATGGAATTATTAAGAGGTAAACAAACAGCCCCTAAATGTCTAGGGATTATCAAATGGAATTTGACAACTCTGGAAATAAAAATAAGAGAAATTATATTTTCTCATACATTCTTAACCTACTCATCATCCTACTCACTTGATCATTTGACATATGTAATGCACTAATTCTCTTTCTTCATATTGTTCCTAAATTTTAACACTTATCAAATAATCAACTGAGTAGGAGGATTGGTAGGTTAAAAAGGTAGAAGGAAATATAATTTCTCTAAAAATAAAGGTAAGAAAGTTAATATGGAAATAAAAAAATAAAAATTGAGGCTTATAGGATAGGGTTAGGTTCTAAAAAACGAAAAACTTAGTAACACTCTTGTAGTCATTCATCTAGATGGTATGCATTTGTGCGTAGAAACAATTTGTAATAGAGAAATCATATATCCTCTTACCTTTTATGTCTACCCATCATCCTAATAGAGAAATCATATATCCTCTTACCTTTTATGTCTAGTTGTCTACCCATCATCTTACTACTCATATGGGAATAATACACTTGTCACATGGGTAGGAAATTGATGGTTATTTGTGACAACTGTCTCCTTCCCATATGAGTAGGAGAATGGGTAGGCATAGAAGGTAGGAGGAAATATATGTATACGTACATATGCACATGTGGTACATATGCACATGTGATACACGAACATAAGAATCAAAAAACAACTTAATTTACGTCTGTGCATAAGCCCATACGGTCAAGAAGAAAGGCTACGAGGGTGTTTGTCAGTCTTACGGTTTTTTAAAGTTTTCCCTTGAACCTTCCTCAATAGAATAGATGAAGTGCGAGAAAAGACTTAAAGTGAAAAATCTAAAAAGAGATTTGGACCCTTAAATTAAATTAAGCTCCTCTCCCATATCCAACCTTAACACTATATATTTTTCTTTATCTTCTTGTCAGTTATTACTGCTTCATAAATCTAATTAATATATGCACTTAATCATCTTTTAACTTAAAAATGCATCTATTATGATTTGATGTGTGTTAGCGTAAGTTAAAAACCCACACTTTAAAGTGTTTTTTTAAAAACACTTGTTTATAATTTTCAAAGAATTTTCACTTTTTTATAATTATTTGTTATATTATTTTATATAACATAAACCCTAAACCCTTTAGCGGGATTTGATCCATAAACAAATAAAAGAAACTTAATGATCAATTTGCATTAGCAGCAGATATATCTCTACAGAATCTAATTCTGTTTTTCGTTACAAAACATCTTAATTCCCAACATTAAAGCGAATAAAACTGTGAATATAGATATTCCCGAATCTTGTAATACTCCTCGCATAGCGGACCTTCGATAACTATTTGCTGAATAGCTGCAGCACCACCCTACACGAAAAATTTCAAGATTAACGAAACAAATCAGCAATCAGCTTGCGATATTAATCTAAAGATCACGAGTTCGATAACTGTTTCACGTTAAATCGCTTCACACCTTCTGGCTAGCATCACCAACTTTCCTCAGGGTAACATACTCCCCACAACGCAACGCCCCACCTGCAAATTCTACCTGAAAATGCCGACCGACATAAGCATAACATGAGTCACCATCATGCCATATATTGTCACTTTAGGGTTGCGTTTGGTACATGGGATGGGACAAAATGGGACAAAGACTCGATATCCCACGTTTGGGGCGACAGAACATGGAGCAGAACTGACAGTGTGGACTGTGGAACAAATAAAAGCTTTTTTGGTCCACCAAAAGATTGGACAAGAATTGAACAGAAACTAAACAATAACTAATGTACCCTTATTTGATGTGTAACCCTAATATGGTATTTGTTTTTAACTTTTAATGGTCAGAGCCGCCTGCACCGCCAACCATCATTAACCACCTACATTACAACCACCTGTTCCACCGCATCCATCAATTCGTAAGCATCTTCCCAAACGAATAAAGCATATTTTCCTTTGTACAAATAAGGTTTTGTCGAAGCACCGTTAATTATGTCAAATTCTTTGTTCAATTTTGTACTAAATGTACGTAATTATGTATATGAAAAATGTATAAAATGTTTATAGTTTAAATTAATTAATATTTGTTTTATTTAGGTCATTCATAACTATTATATGATACATAAAGTCTTTAACAATTTTTAAGAGCAACTTGTCTAGTCTTGTCCTATCCAATCTAGTCATACCAAACACCAAGAAATCATGTCAGGGTACAAAACGCTACCCAAGAAATGTAAGGAAAATAGTTTGATTGTGCTGCAAGCAAAAAAAAAAGTACCTGGATACCCTTTCCAGCAAGAAACTGCTTAAAATCCGCCATTTTTAGATCTCCGACAAGTACCGACTTGTGAGGAGGAGCCGTTGTCGAAAGGGGGAGTGAAGACAACATGCCGTTCTCCGTCTTTTCTACCTCGGAATCGATCCATGCTATTTCGTAATCTCCGAGCTGTGGCAGAAAGGCAACAAGAGTTGAAGAGAGAGTTAATTTCCAACTAGGGGTGTAAACGATTTGAGCCTTTAACGGGCTACTCGAGCCTAATAATTATTGTGCTCGAGTCAATCTCGAACACAAAATAGAACTCATTTAACTTAACAAGACGAGCCTCGTAACACCAATGTTCGACTCAGCTCGTTGGAGAACTCGATTAAATTTTTCGAGTAGAGTCAAAGCGAGCTATTCGCATACATTTTTCAAGCCAAACTTTCTCATATATTCATAAATCATACAATAAAAATATAAAAATTATCGAGTTCAAGCTAATAAACGAGACAATCTATGGCGAGTTCGAGCTCATAAACGAGCATCGAGGTCAAGCTCTATAATTCAAAAAAATATTTGAGCACGAGCTCGAGCTCGAGCTCGAGCCATGCTTTGAAAAATATATTCGAGCTCAACCCCGGTATAACCTTTTCAAGCGGAGATCGAATAACCTACTACTCAACTCGGCTCGGCTCGTTTACACCCCTACTTCCGACCCAAAATGAGCCCAAATTTTTTACTTCTTGGATGTCGAATCACTTAGGTGGTGTTTGGTTCGCAGAATGTTTTTTGATGGGATATAAAATACTATTATTCAATAATTTAATAAGACAACTATAAAATCCTTTAATAAAATAATCTTGTTGTTATTAGGCTATATTGGATCAAGGGTATATCTGGTATTAAGAAAAAAATGAATTTCATTCCATCAAAATACCTACTAGTTGCTAAGGAATGTCAACTTCCTTCTTTTGTGAAATTTGATGAAATTCTAGAGATTCCTTCAAAAGCTGTGAGCCAAATGCCACCCAAGTTTAACATCCAATTTGACCAAAAATACGCAAAAAAAAAATGACGTTGGATACCCATTTTTGGGGACGAATTGTGTAATTATTCAAAGCGATAAACAAGGTAAAACACAGTTGATGATCAACATAAGTCTGAAATCAAACAGCTCACTATGTGGAGTTGAAGCATAGTGAAGAAACAGAGAAATACTCACCTTCTTAAACAGAACATTGCTCATCAGTTTCTCAGAGAGTTGCACCTATAATCACATGGAAAAAAAACTAATCAAATATGAATTTAAGAAAAATGGTCCAAAATAACTTCCAGTTTAACTTCTTATGTACCTTATAAGCACACAAATCCGATGTCACATCAATTGTTTCTTCAATTTGAGGAGCATATACATGGGGACAGACATGTTTCAGACAGTGCTGCTTGAGATGTTCAGTGGCCTCGGCTGATCCGTGCACCAAAACCTAATAAAGAATAACATTAAAACGTCATATTTTTTTAAAGAGATGGAAATGGATGTGGAAACCTAAATCTTTCAAGTTAGAACGTAACATATGCAACAAATAGAAAAATAAAATTACCCTATTTTACTTGAAGGCATGGGATCACGTGAGAAGTGCCATTTTCGGTGAGAAGTGTGAGAAGTACTTTTAAACAGTTGATCACTTTCAATCAAATACCCACCCATGAATTGCGGTTAAAAGGGAATTGATCCGGTGCGTCTCATCTTAATGTTCGTCCATTTCTCATCCAACGGTTGATAACCATTTCTCATGCTTCTCACCATATTTGGCACTTCTCACCGGAACCCAACCCATTATTTGAAAGCGGTTACAAGAATCATAATGTTAATAAAACAATGGCATGAAAGAACAACCATACAAGTTTCAAGGGAGCAACATGGGCAAGAATTGATTTGATTGAGCGACCATCCGAACGCCCCTCAAAATCCATGTAAACCAAAGAAGATTTGACTTGGACCTGAAACAGATATAACACCCATTTTATAATTTCAATTTATTTACGCAACTGAATATCATCTTTTACAGCTTTTCTTTGTTGTCAGTAACAACAATATCATCAACCATCAATATTGTTTTCTTGCACTCATAAAATGAAACCGCTATCATATACAAACATCACAAATGCATATTTCCACAAAGAAACAAACTTACAGTAAGTTCAGAAGATACGACTTTTGATGGGGTTGTATCAAGCATCAAACTAGCAGTGCCTTCGTCAAGTTTTCCATCAAGATCTCCGCCCACCTAAAAACACAATCTGCAAAGCGTCATACTTTACGCTCACCAAGGACATGTACAAATAGTATGGAATTTAGTTAAACTTACAGGCATAGATCCCATGTCCATATCTTCATCCTTGATAACATAATCATCTGGATTAATGACTTCTCCAAAGTCATCCCATTCGGAGGTGGTATCACAGAAGGGAAACATTGGAGCAACGCTAGCTGAGGGCGGAACAAATCCATCGATAAGTACGTCACGATATGCTTCCCCACGCACCCCAATAGCTGCAATGAACAGTTGGCATTTAGATTTTCTATTCAGTAGGGAAAAAGTACAAATACAATCACGAATCCGAAACTAACATATGTATTGGTTAACCAAGTTTTTATCCTTGTTAGTTGATCCTGGCTGTTTGAAAACATTGCTTCCATTCATCTCGGTCATTTTCTTAACAAACGGTATGTTTATGTTAGCTTTCCGTTGGTCTGATCTAAATGTCTACATAAGCGATCACATGTGCACACCTGACACGTATTGCTTAGGAAAAACAAATTTCAAAAAAGTTGCTTAGTTTTTTTTTGGAAAAAGTTGCTTAGAAAATTTGGTTCTAAGAAATATTGGATCAAATTCTTCTACGCTGCATAAAACATGTTTGGAGTATACATGAACATATAATTAAGGTAAAAGATTGAGACCATTAAACCATTTTTTCCAAAGTTCAAATCTCATCCTTTTTCATAATTTATCTTTAAGCAGAAACCAATAAATAGTAACCCTAAATTCAGCAGCAGAACAAAGGAAGAAAGATAAAATACCATCCACTTGAGCATGGCCGTCAATGATCATGGGGTCAGCCTTAGCAATATCAGTTCCAATCACAGCTTTTGTTTCCTCTTCCTTCACAAGAGTGGCTTTTAAAGCCTCCTCCTTTTTAATCTGTTCTTGCTCTTCTTCATATGCAGCTAACTCCTCCCCAACCAATGGAACTCTTTTGGAAAGGGTGACTTTAACAGCTTTAGGAGGTGGATCTGACTGGAGCATTCGCGCACGAGTACCAAACTACATATACAACTATGAGCAGTGAGCATCAACAATATGTGCATGATAAAAAGTGACAGACTTAAAGTATTTAACTTTAGCACAAAAATAAAAGGAGTAAACTTCACTTCTAGTCCCTAGTGTTTGTCAATTACAAAAATATCGTTCCTGAACTTCAAAAACTCGGATTTGGTTCCTCACTTTTGTCATTTCATAATGGTTTTGGTCCCTCCTCCTAACGATCGCTAGCTTTTTCCGTTAAGTCAAATTAAATGAGGGATAATTTAGTCATTTTAAATAATTTTCTGATCACCAAACTGCTTTTCATTTAACGAGTGTTGATGGATTTAACAAAAAAAATGTTTAAAATGACTAAAATACTCCAAATTTAATTGGACTTAATGGAAAAGGTTAACGATCGTTAGAAGGAGAGACCAAAACCGTTATGAAATTACCAATGTGAGGGACCAAATCCGAGTTTCGATTTTAGGGATGATATCCGTTGAAATTGACAAATGCTAGGGGACCAAAAGTGAAGTTTACTCAAAATAAAAGCCATGGTGCAGAAAAAAGATGCTTGTGTATGCCCATACACTAAAACCATATAATCATATATATACTTAATAACAGCCAATTTTAAAAAAAATGTTTACTACTCCTGAAGCATATTTCATGCAATATTGCTATTCCATAACAAGACTATAATGAGAGTATGCCATGAACCTCCATGAAGCAACAATAGAGCAGTTTAGCATGTACCTGGCCCCGTTCGGTAAAAAGAACAAGATTTCTTGAATCCGCAGCCCATTCTACGAATATATCATGTGAAAATCCCACTTCTAAACTTGCCATAGAAGCTAGAACAATCTAATTAAGAAGTGCAATCAATGTCGATTTAAACATAAATTGAAAATAAGTTCACTAAGCTTTTTACCCTCCAAAGTAGAAGTTTCACTTACTTTTGGACCCTCGGGGGCACTTTCTAGTTCATTCTTGTTGATCAAAAGAGTAACATGCCTGCAATTGCATATATAAATTACATATCAGAGAAAGATAGATTGGTTGCTATATTTAAAAAAAAAAATCAGTAAACTCATACTAATAGACACTAATCAAGATATTACATCAGATGACAAGCTCTTACTTCAGAAGAAAGGCATTATCACGAGTATGCTCAAAGGACTTTGCAATTGAATCACTCATCCACTCAAGGAAACTCTTGACATAATCAACCGTGCTTGATGATATATACGTGAGAAAGAAGATAGGATACGTCAAATGATTTTGTTCCCAATACTGCAACAATAATATAAAATAAAATAATTATAACCTTTCAACAATAGTAGAATCATCGACACATGGCTAAAACATCGAGGTATAATAACCTTCTATGCAGACTAGGGGTGAGCAAAGGCGGGTACCCGGCCAAAATTCATGGAAATGGAACCGGAACCGGAACCGGTTGCACCGGTTCTTTATATTTAGGAACCGGTCCCAGAACCGCCGGTTCCGGTTCCGAAACCGGGTACCCAGTCTCTATTTTTTTTCAAATATTTTTTTACTGTTTATGTTATAAAAAAACAATTATTAGTCATTATATAGTCTCAACTCCGAACCTAACGAAATAAATNTTTTTGAAATGAAAATATTAAAAAACACAACTTGAAATGTAAAATATAATATAAAAAATATCGAAAAAAGAAATTAAATAAGTCGAGTAAAGATGGTGGTCGTAAGTATCTATAAATGTGTGATNTTTGTTAAAATATAAATAGCGGAACCGGTTCCAGCGGGTACCCGGCGGTTAGCGGTTCCACAAAAATGAGAACCGGAACCGGAACCGGTCCCGATCGGTTCCGTAATTTAGGAACCGGAACCGGAACCAATCACATCGGTTCCGGTTCCGGAACCGGCGATTCCGAGGCGGTTCCGGTTCCAAAGGCGGATACCCGGTTCCGATGCTCACCCCTAATGCAGACTAACCTGTTCGAGTATCAAAAGCAGCTCCAGTACACGACCAGCAGTATCCACAGGCAGCAACACATTCCCGTTGCCTCTTAGAGTGTTTAGTATAGCGTCTAAAATCAAATCAAATAACAAATTGATACAGAAAAATGATATTAAATAACCTGGATATTTCAGGTAAAGATAGTATTTAGGTACTCTTATCTTTCTAGAAAAGTGATATATACACGCTACTTAAACAGCTGTAGTACATAATTAGTTAATTACCTACAAACTCTTGATCCCTTTGACGTCTAGAAGGTTGATTACTCAAAGCATTATATGCATCTGTTATAAGAACCGCAGGCCGAACAAAAGATTCTAAAACTGTTCCATTTAAATGCCTGAAATATCATTGCAGCGAGTAAGAACATTCCACATAGAAAAATACTTAATGAAATACAGATGCAGTTGGTAGCAGTTGGTATGCAGAAGACCTCTCTTTGCGATGATTGAAATCGACAGCATATATAACGTCTTCTCCATCCTTAGTTATTTTCCAAACGGTACCTCCCAAGAGATGACCAGCAACATGAGGGGCAATCACAATCCCTTCCCCTTTTCCTGCCATTAGTTCGTTAAATAAACAAGTAAGAAACAAAAAACTATCCACTCAAGCTTTTAAAAGGGACTGCCCCAATTCTAGAAACAATGCATGGCACCAGGACCACCAAACAGGCATACAAATTATGTTTTGACCACCTAAAAGTATACATGTGGGATTATTCTACTCTCCAGGCTCTTTGGTCTTAAAAAGGGTAAACTCTTAATGAAGATATATTTAGCCAAGTAAGAGCTGAACCAAAAGAAAGAATGATGACACCAAGCTTTACCAACATAAAGTAAATATTTCATATATGTTATGAAGTCTCAGCAAGAACCAACTTAAGACTAACAAGGTTGCAACTTATTAATGTACTCCTCACAGAGAAAAAAAAAAGTTGAAA